>VYZR01060782.1:23211-34007 GCA_013400675.1 Oxylabes madagascariensis
TGCTCCAAGCTAAAGATGGGGGAGGATTGAGAGCAGTTCTAAAGATGTTTATGGAAAGTTTGAGGTTTTTTAAATACTGGAAAATTGCAGTGGTTTGCTGCAGGAGGAATGTTCAAAGCAAATAGAGGTGGGTGTGGTAATTGTTGAAGGTTTCTTATCACAACCAGACCTAGAAGCCTGGGATTTCTTTAAACCATGGTTCAGCTATAGTAGGAAAGGTCTAAACTCTTAGTCATCCACAAGGCATGATAGTTTGAGCCTGCTTTCTGCTATTGCCCCTCCAGCCTCCCCATGGAGAGGAGAGAAGAAAGCTCCACCATTTGCTCTCCAAGTGTAACTTCAGACAGGTGGAGGATGCCTAGAGGAAGAGTGGGAAAAGAGGGACATGGTCAGGGTGCAGGAGTAAGCCTGCTCTGGGACACAGGTGGAAGATGTTTCTGCTGGACTACACAGTTATGTTCTACAGGAAGCTGATGATGGCAGCTGGGGGGATGGCATGGAAAGCCAATTACGCGTTTTTAAAAAAACTCTTGTCACTCATGGGTTGCACCAAAATGGGAGTCCTTGCATACTGGGCCTGTCATGGATGACAGAAAAGTCCTGATCAGGTATTGATCTTTGCACATCAGAAAGCTTAGGGCACAGCTCGGGGGTAATGTTTATACTGTCAGGTAGGAGTAATGTGTCACAGTGGAGGTTGTGAGGCTGGACACTGGCCAGTTTAGGAAAGGATCTGATGTTATTGAGGATCACAAGTTAAACGTGAATCAACAATCCCAGGCTACATAGAAAAATGTTCTGTTCCAGTGTATAAACAGGAGTAGATCCTGTAGGACATGGGAAGCAACCCTTCCTCTTTGAAACGTGTTTGCAACGCCTCACCTGGAATGGGGTGTCCAGTTCTTAGCACCACATGTTGGAAGCAGAGCAGGGGGCAGCTGGGTGGACAGGGATGGCAAGATGTCTTAGAGCTGAAGGGAATGTGCGACCTGTGAGGGGCAACTGAGGAACTCAGAGCTCTTCAGCTCCTGAGTGGAGATGTAAGGGCCATTTTCAAAAACACAGGCTTCTGTAGCAAGAAATAACCTTCTCACTGTGTCTGTGATGGATGGGAGATAAAATAGTGGCTTAAATTGCAGTAAAGGAGACAGAATAAACAAAGAAATAAGTGTGGACATGCTGGGACACTGAAATCGATAGCACAGGAGGGTCATGGAGTCTCTGCAAGTGAAGGTGTTGGAGGTTCAGTTCAGGTAACACAGGCCCATGTACTTTGGTTTTGAAGGCTTTCAAAAACTTCTTCTCCCCATTTTCCTATGTCCTCTTAACACTGTTGTTGTGTGAGTGAATTGCACACTAGAGGCATAATTTGGTAAAGCAGTAGGTGACTGGAGCACATGAAATCTAAGAACGTCAACTGAAAATGGCTTTTCGGGTAAAGTGTGAGGAGCGTAAAACTGAGACAGTGGACTAGTAATGTAAATGAAAATTGTAAAATAGAAAAGGAAATTAGTAGATACGTGTTGTTTGCCTTGTTCCTCCATGTGCTGCCTTTTTGGTCAGAAGGAAGTAACCAATGTGAATTTGAGGCTAAAGGCAGTACTAACCTTCTTGTGAACACTGAGTGGCTTTTTTGAAGGTTCAGCCTCCAGAAACTGAATCCTCAGGAGTGCTTTTTCCTGAGGGAGGGACAAAGAAGAAAAATGTTTGCTCTATTTACACACTTGCCTGTAGGGCCCTGCCTCATTTTCCTTGAAGGACAGGAGCTGTCTGTATAGGAAACAGCTGGAGCTTGTTGAGAAAGCCACACAGGTAAGTAACAGCAGAGAAAGTGAAAACCTGCAGGACAGCCAATTGATGTTTAAAAAGTAAACCAAAGGTGTGACATTGGCATACTAAGATGGCCAGAAGGCAGGTGCAAGAGAAAGTATGAAAACTACTGCCTGTCCACATAATGCACATAGTCTGAGAGCATTATTTGATGTCTGGGGAGCAAGTGGGAATTCCTGGAGGTCAGGAGTATGAATACTTTAGAATATGGTCAAAACATTGGTTCTCTGAAAATAGTGATTTATTTACATCAATAGATTGGAAAGGATACATGAGCATGTTTTCTATTCAGGTAAGCCAGACAGAAGCAAGCAATAGAAAGCAAAGTTAGCAACAAAAGGATGTATTGAGTGGAAAAGTGTCAAGTCTCTATATTTAAGACAGTGGAAGAACAGAAAAGTGAAAAACATGTGATATGAGATAATAATAATGATGTCACCTTGTAGAAGCTACAGTAAGGTACCTAATGTGCCCCTAAAATATATATAAGAGAGTACACAGAAAAGGGATTTGGATTAATTATGATATTTTTGTTAGAGTACTGTCAGCTTTTCTAGTTTGCAGGCTCTTGGCTGCTGCAAGGCCCATTGTTTCTGATTGTTCAATAACTCCTTGGTAGTGAGGGTATTTGTGCAAATGCCCAACCTCATAGGCATCAGAAGTGCAGGAGTTGGCTGACCCTGAGATGAGTTTGCCTCGACATCTGTCAGTTGCTGTCAGCCCTGGAAGAGTGCAGATGACCACATGCTTTCACATGGGCCAGCAGTTTGAACATGGGATTTCACATCAGAGCGCACTGCCTGAGTAGTGACACCCCGTCTGGAGCTCTGTGACCTGAGTCCTCAAGGATTTCAGTGCATAGCTGAACATCAGCTTTGCTGGGATAGCTCTTTACTCCTTTGATGAAATGGTCTCCCTGCATTTTACATTTTACTCTCCTCTCTAGACAGTCAAGAAATACATCTAGAGAATTTGGTGCACACTTGCCCTCATGCCAGAGGTCAATTCAGTTGGCTCATTCAGTTGCTCAGCTCCTTCTCATTTCAGCTTGGAAGACACTTTGGGCCCATAGCAGTATGAGGAGTCAGTGTAAGGATTTGATGTGATTCATTTTGAAAAGACCATCTGAAAATCTGCTAAACCAGCCTGTCAGTGGCTGAAATGAAACTCCCAACATATAGGGTTTTGTCTCTTGAAAAAAAATGAATCAGATGGGAAAAAAAAGATGTTCTGAGGCTGCAGCCCCAAACTTATTTCCCAGCAGGGTTTTAGCCATGTGAACAAAACCACCTATCCTCTCAGTCAAAAAATGTCACACCAACCCAAGGCCTTTCCCTGAAGGGAAAGTACAGGAGAGCTACTACAATTAGTGTGCAATCTCATTAACCTGTACCATTTTCCCCCTGTACACACTTGTTTGATTTGATTATAGCAGTAAAGATATAGTGCTATTTGAAAAGACAGACCATTTCTGGATTATCTGAGCTCACAAAAGCTGTCCCCTGTGGATCAGGCACCTATTTGTATTGTTTCCTTAAGGCAAAAAAAGCATCAGAAGGGCCTTTATTGGCAGTGGTTGCCTCATGCCAGGAACCTGCCAAGATTGAGATACACAACATTCCCCTCCCCACCTTCTGCTTTCAAAAAGTAACCAGCATAAAAGTATGATTCACTTAGAATCCAGTCAGAAACCTCATGTTTTCTGAAGTTGTTACCAAGAAGACGGGTTATTAATGATGTACCAAGCTGTGTGTTTCAGTATAACTTTGGAAATGATATAGATGTGTTTATTTGCAGATGACTGGTTAATTTTGCTTTGAATCACTAAGTAATCTGCAGAGAACGTATGTAGCAAGTATCTTAGGTATAATATATTCATTTTTCCTTTAATTATTTGGTTTGCCTTCATTTCATGTTGTCAGGTTTTTGGCTGCTGTTATTAATAAAAACAAACTGAAAACCCATGCAGCTGAAGATATAATTTCTTTAGCATATTTCAAATAGGCAGGGGGTTCATCTTTTGTTGAAATGAATTGATTTACTGCAACTACTGTCTAATGCACTACTATAGAATAAGTTAAAACCTTACAAAAATTTTAAGCACTCCTTTGAGGAACACACATTCAAGTTATTTGCAATATCTATGTAGAATTATCTCAGTCTTCTTTGGTTGCTGGAATGGAGAGAAAAGATCACGTCTAGAAATTCATTGTAATTTCAAACAATAAACTGAAACAGCATCAGTTAAAGCTAATGAAGTAAAGCAGCAGTGTCATTTGTCACCTCTCAGAGATGATGAGTTAAAATGTCAATGTGTCCCCATTTGCCAGCTATTGTAGACTGATGATAGTTAATCTCCTAACTAAACACCCCTACCAAAAACCCAAACTAGTTATACCAGCACAGGTACAATTCCTTTTTAACCAGCTGCTATTTTGTATGTTGTTATCTGTAAAGTGTTTCATTTCTCAATTTTTTCCCTAAGTCAGAATTTTTTTATATAGCTACTTCTGCACCATAAATTTAGAGAGCTGAACATTCTCAAGAAAGTAGTGTTACTCTGAGACTGTTCCTTGGTCTGTTCATTGGACAATTTCACTTTAAAGGAGTTATTGTTTTCTGCTTGATGACTTTCCTATCCCAGGAAAGATTCTAGCAGAGATTGTGTAGTGTGTAAAATCAAAAATAGTTCTGATCTTAAAGTCATACCAACAAGCAGAGGCATCCTTTTTCCTCATCAGATAAATCTTGTGGAGATAGAAAACTGTAAAGATTTGGGATATACCTCATTAAAATTTTTATTTACAAAAAATCTGTGCATTTTTTCCCAAGAAAGTTTTCACTCTGTCTCTCCAAAAGTACGATTGGTGCTACTGTTTACTGCTCTAATTTGACCTGAATTTATTTTTTAGCTATCCGTTGAACAACAGCGATCTGCATCCGTTCAACATTGAGGAGAATGGTGGAACTCCATACACCACAAAAATGGCTGCAAGGCACCACCACCACCATCGGCATCACCACCACCACGCCAATTATGGTGCCCTTGCTCCAGAAAGCAAGGACATTGTTTCTGCAGTTCCAAACCCAACCAGTAAGTCCACTGCAGTGATTGTTATTTCAGTGACTGTGGTGCTTTCAGGTTTGTCTTGGGCAAGGAGGCAAAGGAAAGGAAAGGAAAACAGTGTGCATTTTGGTTTTCCTCCTTGAAGAATGTGCTTCCTGTTATTATTTGCTAGCTTTGTAGCATGTGCAAATGAGACAAGATTTGCAATTTCCTTGGTTTGCTACAGGGCTGTGGGATTTGTTGTTAGGTGGGTGCTCCATAGCTGAACAAATACCCCATTAGACACAGATATTGACTCTCTAACCACTTGGCACAGCCTTCTTTTTTGTTGTTACTATTTGTTTGTACAGTTTCATAAACCTACCCTCATCTGCTATTGTCTTTTGCTGATCTGTCCAGCTGGCCCTCAGCCCTCATTGTTTGGATCTTGTTTTCATGTCTGGGCACAGGCAGCAGAAATTTTGGAGCACTGGACATACAGCATCTTGCTCTTTGTTTAATCGGAACAATTGAAAGCTTTAGCTACCAAGACTGAAATATTCTTGCTTCCTTAGCAGAGAAATTCTTGGCTTGTGGAAAGTAATGAGGAGAGAAGCCTATCCATTCCTGATGCAGTCTTGGGGAGTTTGGGTGGAAGTCTCTGCTGCTGAACGTGTACAGGCATTTTTAAGGGTATGGAGCTTGGCCAATTATTTGTAGGTTTACACAGGAACTGGAAGAGAAACATCCCTGTTACTGAGCAGTCCTACTTCTTGCTCTCCAGATTTACAATCTCTGCACTCTGCAGTGTGTCAGATGCTGAAGCTGTGTAAGAATGTCAGATGATGGGCAAAACAAGACATGATCTATTATATTCCTTGTCTCTAGGAAACGACGAGTTCTTCCCTTGCGCAGTTTTTGCCTTCATAACTGTAAATCACCTGAAAAGATAGCTATCCATTATGGGATCTTTTACACTGGTCAGTTAATCTGACAATTTTCAAATTCCTGAAACCAGGGTCTTGGACTGTACTAGGTGACCCTAACTGTGAGCTGTCCCACCTCAGCAGTATTGCACAGGCATCTATCTGGACAAGAACTTTAATCAGACTTCATTTCAGAAGATCCAAAACATTTTCTTTAATTTTCTTTCACCAAGAGAGTGCAATAGTTTTTAGGAGAGAAGCTCAAGAAATAAAATGGAAGGCATTGTAGACATTTAAGGAAGGAATCCTAAGCAGCGATACGACTTGCTTGCTGGGGCTTTCAGTGAAGCTACTCCTTTAGGAGCAACTTCCAGAAGATGTGTTGTTTTCCACTGACTGTACACTGCACTCCAGTGTACCTTCATGCTGGGAAGGTCTGCTGACATGGAGCATGGCCACCCCCTGCCTGGCATAGCCATATAGGCTCAGAGCAGGCTGCTGGGTGCTCCTGTGCCACAGACAGGTATTTGCATCTCGGACCTGCTCTGCAGCCGCCGGCACCGTGCAGGAGGGGAGTGCAGGCTGTCCTGGCGTGGGGCTCTGGGCGGCTCCCCTGGGCCTGGGCCTGCTGGGCCTGCACCTGCTGGGCCTGGGCCTGCCCTGGCTGGGCCTGCCCCGGCTGGGCCGGGCCGCTCGGTCGCAGGGCAGCCCTGGACGCCAGGCTGGGCGCGGGTGTCGGGGGAAGCTGGCAAGGCTGCACTGGAAAACCTCTCCCGGCTGGCAGCCTGGCATGGTGGGAGGTGGTGACCTTTCTGGGGGGTGTGCCAGCCCATATTTTCCTTTCCCAAATTAGAGCTGAAGCATGCCAGGAAATTCATTCAGAGCCAGCTCTGCTGCTGCTGAGTGTCCTGACCCAGAGGGCACTGCTGGCCCTGCTTCCCCTGACTCCCTCCTCGGGGCTCCCCCCATCCAGCCCACAACTCCGTGTCAGACTCCCGGTGCCCCAGCTTCAGCCCCAGCTTTCCAGCTTCCCACAGCCCTGCCATGGCCCACCTGCAGGACAGGAGGTAATTAAGGAAACAGCAAAAACCGCACAGCACAGGGTGTTTATTCCAGCACTCTGTTTCCTCTCAGGTCACACAGCTTTCCTGCTTCTCCTTATTGCAGAAATAACCTTAGAAAAAGCCTAGAAGAGCACAAGAGCAAACATCAGGAGCAGTTCTCTTTGTGCCCCATGAGTGTTACCTGTGAGATGCAGCTGGGGCCCAGGAGGCTCCATGTCCTCCCCCAGACATGGGGAGAGTCAGCCCTCTCCCCCAAACCTGGCCCTGGTGGTGGGGAGCAGCCTCCCTGGCCTGTCTGGCAGGTGCCATGCTCTGAAGGGGACTTCAGAAGCCAAGGTGTGTATGGCACCTGCTGCTGGAGACAGATTTACCTTTCTTTTCACTTTGTCTGCTGAAGACTGGTCAACACTAACTATTTGATGCAGAAGAAGAGAATCAGTGCTGGTTCCTACCCAGCACCGATAGCACCAAATGCCAATTCCCAGTTTCTCTATGGGAGTGGTAAGGGATGGGAAGAGGAGGCTGTGGTGCAGCTGTGCTGACTGCTCCCAGCTGAGCTATTTAGGCAGCTGTGCATGCCGTGTCCTGGGTGTCTTAATGCTGCTATGCTGCCCCGCTGCAACCCATTGCTGATCCTCTGTGGCACCCGTGCATCCAGCTGGAGGTGCAAAGCTGATTTCCCTTGAGAAGCCAGTCCATGTTTATATCTGGCATGTTTATGCTGTGAGAGCAGTGGCAGTCTGGGTAGGAGCACTTCCCTTAAAACAGAATCAGACTAACTCATTTGCAGCTTGGGGTGACAGGTCTAAGTGCCTTTTCAAGGTTGGTGCTCAGGGGACTAGGGCTGGTTTGTTTTTAATGGTTTCATTAAAATGCTGCTCAGGCTATTTCAGCTGAGAAAACTCTTGTAGAGAGCCTGTGGGAAAGGTTCACATTGCATGTACTGAAATGGTTAGGAGCGTGCTGGCCATTGGCCGTTTATCGGGGACATGGCACAGTGTGTGGGACAAGAAAAAATCAGGCAGGGAGGAAACACTATCAGCAGTCTGCCTCAGGAACGTGAGGACATGGTGGACTGATGTCTGGCTCCAGGCTGTGTGGAAAGGCCTGTGCTGGGAAAGTATTTCTAGGAAGTAAGTGGTCACTAAACTGGGGACGCTCTCAGGAAAGAGGGTGCTTGTGACCAAAATATCTCAAGTGGAAATGCCTGGACAGCAAAAAGGTCTCATCGGGCAAATATGCTATCCTAGCAGAAACTTCCCCATAAGGCTGACAGAGGTGACACCAGCACTTAACCTACCTTGTGCTTTTCCATGGGACCACAGGTGTTTTGTGACTTGTTCCAGTTGCTATGGACTAGACTCATCACTGAGCTCTAAGATGGTTTTGAATTCATCTGAAATGGAACATGGAATGACCCACTGATATGTACCCAACATCAGGCTGAGAGAGGGAAAAAGCATCTGCCTTTCTTCCTCTTACATCTATTCTGAGAAATGCCAAAATTCCAGAGCGATTAGCGGGACATGGGCAGGAGAGAGCGAAACAACAATTTGCCCAGACAGGGTTCCTTTAAATGCTAGTTCATGTTTCCCAGCAAACACACAGCATAGGATTTTGTTACAGAAACAAACAGAAAACAAATCGGGGCCAGACCTGCCTGATTTTTCACATTCCAAGTAATTTGTCTACTTCAATTACTGGAGGAAGTGAAATCCAGCGAAACAAATCTGACGTGTGTGTTTATGAAGGCAGCTCAGCAGAAGATGTTGTTTTCCTGCATTCAGCCTGATTCTTGTACTTGTGAAGCTACTCTTCACCTCAAAGCTAATGAACACAGATCACATCTTGTGGTGCAGCACATCTTCCCCCAGCGTACCCCAGAACCCCAGTCCCACCCTATGCAACAGCAGTTGGCCTTACAGGGAAGAGAGGGTGAACTGCTTGCTGAGCCTAATTGGCATGGCAAGGTCGTGCATGGATTACCAGGTGCACATGTGCACATTCACCGGCAGCAGCTGGGGCTATCACTGGGAGCAGATGCCAACATGTATGCAGTGCAGCTCACAGAATTTTTATGACAGAAAATGAGGAACAGGAAGAGGGGACACAGGTTGCCTCTTGAACTCTGGGCTGAGCTTGCAGGTTATCAGCTCATAAAAAAGGCATCCTTTATTCCTGAGCAGCTCACTACAAAAGACCCTGCATAACCCTGAGCAGAGAATGGTCTAACACAGACTGAGTTTCAGGCTGAAAACTGCTTTGAAAAACCACAGTGCTGCCAGATCCTTTCTTGGAATGAAAGCCTGGATTTGCCAAGAATTAATGCTGACTCAGGAAATTTATGCCTTTTGTAGGAATGCAGTTTTTTGCTTTTTTTGTTTGTTTGTTTTTGAGGTTGAGAAAAAGCCTAAACTGGCCTGTTTGTCTTCAAGAGCTCTCCTTTTAAACAACCAAAAAAACCACCCGGCTTAAAAATCAGTTTTAAATAATAGCAAGCTTGAATAATTTAAATAAGGCTCTTTCCCCTCCTTTATTTTCTTTCTTAGGAGGAAAGTAGAATGATTGTGTTTCTTCAAAAAAACTCCCCATCATCATGTCTGATTTTATGGCTGTGGTAATTTATTCCCAGGGTTTCAGGCAGTTTCACAGTCTCATATGCCCAGAAGAAGCTGTGATGTGAGAAATGCTGAACTCTGGCAACACTAACTTGTGATGAAAGACCACCAAGAGGAGGTCAATGCTGATATTGTAACCCTTTCTAGGATATTATTACCTCAGGGTCTGATAATGTTTCACTAATGCCAAAACCAGCTTTTTGCTTATATCCCTATAAGCTGGTTTTAGCAATTTGTCTCTAGTCAGCAAAGCCCTTAATGTATATTTAAACAGCTGTAGAATTAGATCTTGAGTGAGTAATATTTAATATTCTTAGGACAGCTTAAGAACCTGATCCAAAGCAAACTGCAGCCTGTGCAAGGTTTTTATTGATTTCAGTAGGCTTTGAATCAGACTCCACAGAACTGGATTGTTCCCAACTGTTATTATCTAGTATCTATGGCAAAAAGAAATACGGGAGGACAAAGAGATTTGTTAAATCATCACATGATGAAGTTTATTTTTCTCGGAGTACTTGCAAATATGTATATATATGCCATACCATCCCCAAGATGATGACAGAGACCTTTCAGGGCTGTCTGGAAAAGTAGTTTTCCTTGTCTTTCTGTCTCAGTGGCTTGCTCAAAATCTCTGTTGACAAAGCACAGCAAATTCCTGACAACGGTCTTAAAGAGGCTGGCATATAAATAAAGATGTCTGAGAGAAGCCAAAAGCTATACTCTGATCTCTTTACACATCACATGTTTTGAGAGTGGCACCTTAGCTGCATAAATAATCCCGCTGGTGTCAACTAAGTTTTAGAATATAGAGGAGGTAGAGGCGGCGGGGAGGTAAGGAGAGAAATATCTAGCCCAAAGCTGGCAAAAGCTCTGCTGAAATGAAAGGATGGGTGAGAAGGAGGAGGGAGAGAAATTGTTTGCTAAATAGAAAAAGGCAAAATGACCCAACAGGCATAATTATGAAACATTTTAAAGGGTCTTACAGAGAAGATGCTTTGCCAACCGTTCTCTCTTCAAATGCAGTTGAGTGTCTTGCTCTGCAGTTCTTCTGTAGCCTCCCTTCAGACGGTGTTTTTTTCTTTCTTTCTTTTGGGCATCCTTTTAGAACTGAGCTCAGGACTTCCCCTTCTTTATGATGAAACTTCTCATCTGAAGAAAATAGAAACGGAGACTGTGAAGGTAGTTGGACCATGGCCAGCCCTGCACGTCAGCATGAACAAGGTATAGCATATACATATATACTTTTACATATATATGCCAGAGCACCTTTGTCACTTCATATTCAAAAGCTATTGCTTTTTCACCTCCAATC
>VYZR01060795.1:3205-21977 GCA_013400675.1 Oxylabes madagascariensis
TTCATTTAGTCTGAAAATAGTATTTGCCTAATCCCACCAGGTGACTTAAAGATTTGTTTTCAAACACTGAACAACCGGTAAAGGGATCTTTTTGCTGGGCTGTGTAGATATGTAACTTTTGGTTTGGCAGCTGATATTACAGAAATAAGGGGTGAGGTAGAAGTGAAGCATGTTGCCCTGCCTTTCTACCCTAACACGTGCCATTTACTTAAATTAGAGCTGATGAAGTCAGCCTGAAGCAGAAATGTATAGCATTTATATATAAAATGTATATAAAACAGCAGTAAGACACCCCAGAACAACACAGTCCAGTTAGATCTTCTGTTTTCCACTTAGCACCTATTACTACTTAAGGCATAAGACCAGCTCTCCCAAATTTTCAGGACAAACAGGCCATGACCCTCATTCACAAACTTAGCACAAACAATTCAGCATTGAAACAAAAACAGGGTAAGAAAAGGTATCAAAAAAATAAATACTCTCTTGCTTTTTAATATGATCATCAGCTTATAGATTTGGATATTATGTTTTGTTAGGTCACAAAAGGTTTTCCATTCATCCTTTTCTGATGAATATAACATTGAAGCAGTAACCAATGTACAAAGAAAGAAGCAATGTAAGTATTTTGTGAGGAAATTGGAGTCTTAGTTCCAGCCTACCTGAATCTTCAGCTCTCTACATGGAAGCATGTAATACCAAAAACAGAGGGATAGATCCCTACTCTACAGTACCCCAGTGGTGTTTAAGTTGGTATTTAGATTACTTTCTGAAAGACACCAAGTCCAAATCCAGTAAGGCAGCAACAGGACATAAATTTCTACCTCCCAAATTCCAATTGTTGTGTCCTCTGCAGAAGAAGTCTCAATCAATTCTCAATCATCAGTTTCAGGAATCAAATCCCGGATGCCTTCTCCCTTCCTCAATTCCCCACAATATTCACTCTAAGAACTTGTACAATAGTCCTTACTTACTTTACTGAACAGCACAAGCAGCCATTTCTGAGCTCCAGCCATTCTTCATAGAGTTCTCCCCCTTGACTGATTGCCAGGGATTTCTCCAAGGCACTTCCTGAAAATACAAGCAGTGCTACATTTTTAATCTACAATCTTGCATGACAATGCCTGTAAAAGAGAGCTATGTGGATTACACTCTTTTCTCCTGAGATCATGCTTCTGACACGTTCTTAAGGAATTTTTGTTTTCCATTTTATGATTTAAAAGCCAGGACAAAGCTGATTCCACAAAGATCAAACCCCACTGGATGATGGCACATCACACGTGCCACACACTTTGCTAAAGGAAAGGGACACCAGCCCGTGCCTCCATATCACATAAAGACTCTGTCTGTACATTTTATTTTAGGCTCTGTGACCAGAAAAGCGGCACGCATCTTTGTTGATGAAAACAAACAAAAAGCCCCCCACCAACACAGAGTAAACAATGTGAGCTTCTGATTATGTTACAGATATGAAATTGTAGCTAGAGCAATTAAAAATCCTGAAAGCAAAGAGTTCAAAGAACCATAGTCCTCAAGCACACGTCTCCCCATTTTCTTGGTCTAGGGTAATTTGTGATCTGCAAAGGGCTGAGGAGAAAGGAAATAAAGTATTATCTACCAACATATTATTTTAATTTCCATTTTCTTGAAACTGAGCGGGACAAATGGAGGTATAGCACTTCCAGCAGGGTGATGTATTTATTTACTTTACTCTGAGGGCCTACATTTATGTCCAACAGATGAATGCATGTCACTATTTTATGAAAACCAGCAAAAATACTTTCTGCCCCTCTGAACATTACAAGGTATGTTAATCATTTCATAATGGGTTCAAAATTACAACAGTCTTGGTTTCCAACAGTTTTATGTACCCGTCACTTTGCAGCAAAAAGAAAGGTTCCTGCACTTTTACATACCTTCTCCAAATTCATTCAGAATAACTGCTATTCTTTTATTATGCTGTTCTGTCAGTATGTAATTTAGAAGAGTTGTTTTTCCAGCTCCTAGAACACAGACCATATTTCTATTAAAATGTAAAAAAACCCCTACATAAATGTTTAAATAAAAACTAAACACTGTTATGCATGCACATGCACACTTCAAGCAAATCTCTTCTAAACAGGAGTTTTCATTCTAGCATCCTACATTCTATTCTAATCATGTAGAAATTAATTTGTAGACATATTTGACCCCACAGAACTATCAGGACATTAAATCTCAGTCTTAAATGACTCAGTTTTTCCATTCATTAAGTGTCAGCACTTGCTAAACTTACAAGTTCCCTGCTAGCTGGGAGGTCTTTTCCTACAAAACCAACTTTTATGCTTCTCTTAATAAGAGGCACGCTCAATCTTCTCCCTCTTACTGCCTTTTCTGACCAGTTCTGCCATCGGAGGTGCTTCTACCTGCCTTTAAACGGTGCGTTGCTAAAAAACGTGTTCACACCCTCTGTGACACGACCTCAGGCGCAGCTTCATCCCATGCACAAGATCACAGAATTGTCAGGGGTGGGAGGGATCTCTGGAGATGATCTAGTCCAAAGCAGGCGGCCACTACAACTAGGGAACCTTCACTACTTGTCCTTATGAGTTTTTTCCTGCAACAGTGCGATGCAGTACAAAGTCACAACTTCCAGAACAGTGACGGCGATCCTAAACTTTACCAGATCCTTACTCTCCCTAACTGCGAGCAGCACACACCAACTCCCCTGGTCGAGGGGAAAAAGGCCGAACCTCACGATTTTCAGACTGTAATGCAGTCTGCATTTAAACAAATATGCATAAGCATGTAAGTCTGCATTTGAGCCAAATATGTTGCACTACTCCGGCGTTAAGTGACCAAGGGCCGTTTGTCAATCGTGATCTGAACCAAGCGGCCCCTGAAAGCAGCGTGGTAAAAAAAAAAAAGCAGTGCTTACACTGCTGCTCAGAGTGGCCCAGCAAACGCACCGTAGCGGCGGGAGGGCCCCGCGCTGCTCACCCGGCCCGTGGGGAGGAGGCCCCGGCCCCCGCGGCAGCCCGGCCGCTCGCCCGGGCCTCATCCGCACGCCGCCCCCGCTCCTCACCTAAGTAGCCCGTGATGATGGTCACGGGGATCTTCCCGCCGGGGCTGCCATCACCCTGCTCCGCGGCGCCGATCGGGACCAGGTCGGGGCACTCCTCGTCCTCCATCGGCGCCGCCGCCCCCCTGCCCTCACGCCGCTGACGTCACCGCGGTGACGTCACCGCGCGGAGCTGTGCGCAGGCGCGGCGCCGGGGGCGGGGCGGGGCCGCTGAGGGAGGGCTCGGCGGGTTTGTGGTGTCTGTGTGTGGCGGTCTCCGCGCTCCAGCAGGGACATCGCACGGCACAGGAGTGCGTCAGACGGTTCTTGAGCGTCTACCGACTGCACGCCCTGTCGGGGCGATCTGTTCCAGTGCACGGTCACCTGCGCAGTTAAAAGTTCTTCATGTTTAGGTGGAAGTTGTTCAGGTTCCGCCTGTTGCCCCTTGTCCCATTGCCTAGCACTGCTGAGAGGAGCCTGGCTCCCCCTCTTGGCGCCCTCCTTCAGACACTGGTAGGATGTGCCCTGTTCTCAAGGGGTTATTTCTTCTTGAGTCTGAACAGGCTCAGCTCCCTCAGCCTTTTCTCATAAGAGAAATGCCCACCTCTAATCACCTCCCTTACTCTCCGTTAGACCTTCTCCAGGAGCTCCATGACTCTCTTATCCTGAGGAGCCCAGAACTGGTGACAGCACTCCAGACTGGCCTCACCAGGGCTGAGCAGAGGGACAGGATCACCTTCCNGCAGTTAAAAGTTCTTCATGTTTAGGTGGAAGTTGTTCAGGTTCCGCCTGTTGCCCCTTGTCCCATTGCCTAGCACTGCTGAGAGGAGCCTGGCTCCCCCTCTTGGCGCCCTCCTTCAGACACTGGTAGGATGTGCCCTGTTCTCAAGGGGTTATTTCTTCTTGAGTCTGAACAGGCTCAGCTCCCTCAGCCTTTTCTCATAAGAGAAATGCCCACCTCTAATCACCTCCCTTACTCTCCGTTAGACCTTCTCCAGGAGCTCCATGACTCTCTTATCCTGAGGAGCCCAGAACTGGTGACAGCACTCCAGACTGGCCTCACCAGGGCTGAGCAGAGGGACAGGATCACCTTCCATGACCTGCTGGCAATGCCCTTCCTAATGTCCCCCGGGATCCCATTGGGTTTCTTGGCCACCAGGACACACTGCTGGCTCGTGGACAGCTTGGTGTCCACCAGGACTCCCAGGCCCTTCTCCTCACAGCTGCTCCCCAGCAGACCAGCCCCAAGCCCAGTTCAGACATGTAGGAGCACTAGAGGAATCCTGGTGTGAGTAACAAACACAGTGCAGGGTGCATGTGCTGTCATTTATCTATAATCAAATGATCAGCGAGGTTGGCTTTCTCTGCTCTCCATTAGGGACTGTGAGGGGGCACATCCCATGCGTAAGACACAACTATGGTTAATTTTAACAGTATTATGTGCTCCCAGTGTGAGTAACAAACACAGTGCAGGGTGCACGTGCTGTCATCTATCTGTAATCAAACCATCAGCAAGGCTGGCTTTCTCTGCTCTGCATTAGGGGCAGTGAGTTGTGTCTTACACACATCTCGTGTGTAAGACAACTATGGTTAATTTTAACAGTGTTATGTGCTACCCAGCATGCTTTTTGTGGGCCACAGGTTTAGCAAATGGGTATCACATGTTCTGTTTGTCCATGTCAGGAGGTGTAAATGTAACAGCATTGGGGAGGCACGGAGAAGAGATTGGCCTGATGCATGCTGATACAAGCACATGCCCAAAACCCAGGTGGGATCCTGTGCTCTCAAAATAAGGTTCAGTAGCACTGGTTTGAGTACTGTTATGGTAAAGTATGCTGAGCTTCATCTTGTTTGTCCACCTGTTGGCTTGTATGGTAATAAGTGTACTTGGTATTTATTCTTGACTCCTCCTATACTTGTGTAGGTTAAAATGTTTAATACTGATAATATTTTATGATAGTCCACCTTAAATAGTTGGCTTTTCCTTTAGTCATTCTAATTTTAACAAGCATGTGAAAGTCTGATTTAAGAAATTATAAAATAATTTGTTTAATGCATTGATTCAGCTTGTCCTTGGAGATACAACTATATTTATTCAAACAAAATCACCCACAGTATACAGGCTGTTGATTTCCAGAGTTTTAGAACCAATGCATTATAAAATGCATCTTTTTGCATTCTTGTTTCGTGACTCAGGACATCACCCTTTATGATGCATCCTATTTTAGAGGACAAATCTGATCAGCTTTTCAAAGATGTATCTGCTAGAACCCAGCCTGGTGGTAGATGTTTTTGCAGTCCTGGGACTGCATAGCTTTATATAAGGTATTGATTTAAAAAAATTACAAGATTGTGTAAAAGAGGAAAAAGTCAGAAAGGCATTGGGAATGAGCAGTTTTGCATTGTGGCACATATTGAAAAATGGATGTAAGTTGTCTTTCAAAATGAGAACTATTCTTAATACTGAAATTTCAGTTACATGTCAGTGAGCCATCCGGTATTGGGAAAGAAAGGTGATTAAACTAGTGTCATCATTCCTTAAGTGGTTCTGCTTTTCATCAGCTCACATAACACTGCTTGTTATTTTTTTTCTTTTGAACAAAATTACCTAAAACAAATACTATGGCTTCTGGGTTTTCTTTTGTTTTTTTTTCAAGTTTATATTCAAATGCTTGAATTTTTCTGTAAGTGTTAGCTATCCTTTCATTTCTGCTGAACCATGTAATGAAGTCTGCTTTGTAAAGACAAATGTAAAACCTGCATATTTTAGTGTGGTGGAAGCCAAATGAGCATAGCAAACTTAAATCTGGGTGGCACTGTTGAAGTGTTTTATTCTAAGATATTTGTAGACAAGACATACAACATCAGAAAGCAGTGAAGTGTTGCTGAGTACCAGGAAGTTGCATTTGATTATTACTTTAGTTGGCTCCACTTGAAATAACTTACTCCCTTCCCTAATACTGAAGATCTCAGTGCAAGAAAAGCCATTTTAATGACGGACCAAAGACAGATTTTAATGATGGACTAAGGTGTTTAAGGCTTTAGAGGAGAATTAGGGAAGAAGGCTATAACAGGAAAATAAGGAAGCGCATTGCAGCTTGCTCATTCTTGATACAGTAGCAAAAGGAGCATGATCCGAGTAAAACAGCAGAAGAAAATCACTGGCATTTCAATATTATGTTGAATACGAGTCTTAAAGCACAATAGCCCTGTGAGAAGGAGGTTCTTGTATGGTACTACTAGTCAGTGTAGTACAATAGAGGTCAGCAGCTCAGAGAAAGGAATTGCAAATTCATACAATGATACCAGTTAACCTGCAGAACAGTAAGGAAATGGATATTAAGTTCAGTTTTGTGACCTCAAAATATCAGCTGGTAGGCAGATGCATAACTGCAGTTGGTATGATTTGCATAGTCCCCATTTACTTCCTTCTTGTCTGTTATCTGTTTAACTATTGTTATATCAAGTTATTTTTATTTTCTTATCTTACTTGCATTGACAGTTTCTCCTGACAACAAGACCTTGTTTTTCTTTGAAGAATGCAGGTTATTCACATGTCATTTCAGAGAAGGAAGATCTTACTTCAGCCAGTGCACCTGCTTTTTAACACTGCTACTTTTTATGGCTTATGTTCTCAATATGCTGTTGCAATATGAAACTGGAAACATCAGAAGAAAGGTGTGGTTTATGGTCAGAATTTAAATATCAGACCTCATCTAGCCAGCTGCCTCATTGTATGTAAGAAAATTATGTCAGTAAGGTAAAATTTTTGAGTGTTGTCTCTGCTAGATTTTTGTTCACTGTGAAGGTGAACAAAGAAACATTTCTGTTTGAGAAACTCTGATGTGAATCTGGCCAGTAGCATTTGTATTCCTTCAGAAGAATTTGCACAGACAAGTGGAAAAAGAAGATATGCTTTCACATAGACTGTTTTTCTTCTTTTAGACTCAAGTGTTTTACTAAAAAAAAAAAAAAAAAAAAAAAAAAGGGGACAAATTTTTTTTACTTCCCTTTTTTTTTTTTCCCACACAAANCTGCAAATTGATCTAAGTTCCCTTTTTTCTCTTTCACCAACACAAAACTGAAACTTAAACCTAGGAGTGACTTCAATTTTTATTTTTAAGGAAGCTCAGTATTTCTTTGCCAATCTATTTAAAACATTAATAGGAATAATGGAAAATTACACTCATTTTTCTGAGGTTTAGTCTACTAAATTTCATTTTTTGTTTAAAGCACTTTCGACTAAATTACTTAGATTTTACTGGATACAGTTGAGATCTGTGACAGAAAAAGCACTGAACTTGTTGTCAACTTCCTTTAAGGAAGGAGCATCTGGCTGCACTGGCTACATTGCACTCTTCTGATGTGGTAGGAAGGTGGAATATGAGCAAATATTGACAGGCATTGTGTGTTCCTGGCAGGCATTGCAAACTGAGATCATCACAGTTTTCCTCTTGGTGTGAACCTCCAGTTATTCTTATGGGGTAATCAAATCACATTTATTCATTAATGAAGTTATATACCACTGGTGTTTTTTGCCAAGGATGCAAACTTAACATTACAAAAGATATTGAGAAAACTCCAATGGATCTAACTCAATTGCTGCTCAGTCAGCAAAGATACATCCTCTACAATTATGCAGGTGACACTTAAGCAGGGCTTTGTTGGGATACAGGCCATGATTTTGGTGGGGTACAAAGTTGTGCTTAATGACTTAGTTGTGCTTAATGTTCATGGTGTCTTGATACTCGATCATGCTGCAGCATTCCTCACAGGGATACCACTGCCAGTGAAGAAGAAAAAGATGTTTGGAAATGTGTGCCTTAGAAGAAAAAAAAAAAATTCTTTGGTAGGTGACATGTAGACATGCCAGTCACTGTTTGTGCCGGTGTTTCTTTAATCCCAGCCTGAAAAGTCCTTCAAAACAATTTGCAGCAGTATCCATTCTGCCCAGGCACCCATACAGAACCTGTGCTGACATTACCACGAGTCAGCTGTTCTTTGTGGCTTGGTCTGCATCTCCTCAGTCTGCCCAAGAACAGCATCCAGCCGGCCATGGACCCTACTCCTCCCAGTCAGGTGCAGGAGGAAGACCAAGTTATGGTGAGAGCATTTGAAGCCCACGAAAAATTACAGGGAAGCACAGCTTATGACTGATTTTAAGTCTGAGGTGGTGAAGCAATGATTAGAACCGCCATATGGGATGCATGTGTGTGTGACAGGAGGATGGGGATAAGGAATGGGAAATGCAAGCATGGTTTCCACTGTATCTAATGCAACACTTAATAGCAGCTACTGACATCCAGGCAAGCTAGGTTTGGAAAACAATGGTCTGTTCTGAATTGTACTGTTTTCTTTAATTTTGATTTTTTTGATGCCTTCACTGGAACCTGAATCCTCTGACTGGAAAGATCTTGTTCTACTTCTTGTTATAAAGAAGTGTTTAGACTTCATTACCTTGTATTGGTAGGTTGGTTTGTTGCAGGAACTCAAACAGTAGTGTTTGTTTAGCAAAAAACTGGAGCACTCATACTGACAATATTGAATTGGATAAGGTAGCTTAAAAAAATGCTTCACCAGCTTCTCATCTGGTAGTGCTCCAATGAGTTGAAACCATGTAAACTTTCTTAATAAAAGTCCATACTTTTTTCTTCTTCTTTTTTCCTTCAAAAAAAGCAACGTAACTGCTGATATAATAGATGAAAGGAGTATTTGATGGGTTCTGCTGCTCCTATGCCAAAGTAGGGTTCCGATAATTCAGTCCATCCAAAAAGATGAGAACTTAAAATTATCAAAGTGTTTCTTCTGTATCTGTTGAATATATGTACTGGTCTTGGCTGTTTTGGCCAGGTTTCGGTAGAATAAATTTTCTTCATGGTAGTTAGTATGGGGCTGTGTTTTGGATTTGTGCTGGAAGAAATGTTGATAACACAGAGATGTTCTTGTTATTGCTGAGCTGCACTTGCATCAAGGCCTTTTCTGCCTCTCACTGCAGACCACCAGTGAAGAGGCTGGGAGGGCACATGGAGGGGACACAGCCAGGACAGCTGATCCCAAATGACCACAGGAATATCCCAGACCACGTGGCATAAAAAGCTGGGGGAAAGAAGAAAGAAGGGGGCCTTTCAGACTGATGACATTTGTCTTCCCAAATCACATTACCCGTGCTGGAGCCCTGCTTTCCTGGGGATGGCTGAACCTGCCCATGGGAAGCAGCGACTGAGTTCCTTGTTTTGCTTTGATTATGTGTGCAGCCTTTGTTTTCCCTATTAAACCAGCTTTGTCTCGACCCACAAGTTTTCCCACTTTTGTCTTTCCAATTCCCTCTTCCTTATCCCACCAGATCAGACTGTGAAACGTAGTTGCCAGCTAGGGATAAACCATAACAGCACCCTCTCTCTCCATGTATATATATATTAGCGAAAACTTTAAAGTTTTGAAAACTTTTGTGTGTCTCCTCAGGCCTTTTTTTCCTGCAGGTGGCAAGGCATTTTTGAGCAATTCTTTTGTCCATGCTTACCAAGAATATATGAAGCTGCGAAACAAACAGTTGTATCATTAACAAATGGATGTATTTGCGCACATGGGTATGTTACCTGCATTTCTGCTAGCTCTATTTCTATAGCAAGATGTAGTAACCAAAGAAGGTCCCTATTTCATGCCACATGAGTTATTAAAATGAGGCCTGGATTCTTTTTTTGTGGCTTCAATTACACAGTGTCTTGCCAGAGCCAGTATCTATAGCATTCAAAAGTTTTTCTTGTCACCAATGCATGTCGGACCACAGCTACATATCAGTGATTTGTAACTAAGTGATATTTACCTTCAAGTTACATTTAGGTAAGTGGCTTTAGCTTTATCTCAGTGAGGTATGGGTGTGGTGGATAAGTTCCATACAATAAACTGTCCAATTTATTCTTCCCAAAGCATGTATTTACACTGTTAGGTAACAACATCCTATTAATAGTAGATTTTAATATTTTCTCTCGTAAGTTTCTCTGAACTATTTCAATTCTTGTTCTGCTGTAGGTCCTTGTGGGGTTTTTTCCAAAAACATACCCATATTTGCTTTAATTTTTGAATTTTTATTTACTTCCGTTTTCTTTTTCTTAAACCTCTTTGGCATCTCTACATTTCCCTAGGAGCCCTTAGCCAGTTTAACCTAGAGAGATCGCATATTTGAGATCACTCATACTTAACAGTACTGTAAAGAATTATGAATCCTACAGAGAAAAAGATAATTGTTAGTAGAACAATTTTAGGCCCTCACTGTTTGACAATCTTCTGTTCCTTGCCTCATATCCCACGGTTTTCCTCTAGATTCCCTCCAGGTTACTGGGAATGGAGACATAAACTATGACTGCCTTTCAGTGGTGAATCCTAATGCTGTTGCCATCAAAGCACAGATTTAATAAAAACAAGACATGCTGTTGCCATCAAAGCACAGATTTAATAAAAACAAGACAACCTAAAACTGAATTGCCTCTACTGCCTCAGAATTCATCTGCGGAAGCCATGTTTGGCTTTTGTTTCCCCTTTCAAATGAAGGGTGAGTTCTCCTTATCTGCAGAAGCAGTGAAAACTGCATCAAGGCAGAATGAAAAATACCAGTCGGGAAACATAATTTTGCAACACAACAAGATACTCAATAAAAATGGCCTTTTTAAAAAGTCGTGCTGTGAATAGAACAGCAGTGCCAACCTTTGTGCCAAGCTGAGCTGGTATCTGGTGTGTACCTGTGAGATTTTCTTACACAGTTTAGATGCAAGAGCAATGGATGCACAGGTGTACTGGCAAAATGTTGTCCCAGGTAAAGAGCTGACATGTATTTATCTCTCAACCTGCTGTCCCTACTTGCCCGAGCAGCTCCATCCATGCGCCAGCGGGGCCGAAGAAAGCTCCCCGGCTATCTCTGGTGCCCGCGGGGCAGCTGGCGCGGTTCCGCCCTGCTCCGAGCAGCCCTACTCGGGCCTGCCCCGCCCGATCCTGCCCGGCCCGGCTCCGCCTGGCAGGACGGGCTGGATCCTCGGCACCCGGGGCCGGCCCGGATCCGCGGCACCCGGCGATGCGCCGCGGTGCTTCCCCGCCCGCCCCCGCAGAGCAGCGCTTGACCCCCGGCGGGTGTGTATAGGTGTGTATAGGTGTGTATAGGTGTGTGGGGTGCGGTGTGGTGGGGCGGAGGTGTCTGGCACTGCGGTTTCCAAAGGAGAAAGGGTCGCGAGGGATGCTCATGGATTCACGCAGCTGTGCGCGTTTAGATGCGCACGACGCCTTCCATTCCTGTCCGTGTCCAAGCGCTTGCCTTTCCCCGCTACTTCCCTCCAGAATGCCCGCGGGCGGCTCGGGGTTCGCCTCTGTGAAAGAGGGAGGGGAAGATCCTGCTCTTCCCTGGTGGAAGCCGCCGGGAAGGCGCAGGACGCC
Source organism: Oxylabes madagascariensis (assembly GCA_013400675.1). NCBI lineage: Eukaryota > Metazoa > Chordata > Aves > Passeriformes > Timaliidae > Oxylabes > Oxylabes madagascariensis. Next base: position 14,664 of record VYZR01060795.1, read on the forward strand.
GTGCCGGGCGCTGCTGGCGGCGGGGCAGAGGCGGCAGGCTGAGCACCCTGCTGTGCACTGGGGCAGATCCCTCCCACTCCGGCCAATTTCGGTAAGGAAGGTGAAATGCGGAAGTTGCCACCCAGAGCTGTCAGTGGATCGGTCGGGTTTTTAGCCCGGGGCACGCAATTAGGAAAAGCAAATAAATGAAATAAAGCCGCCCTTCGTGCGCACAGCCAGTCTGGGTCCTGCTCGGCGGCCGACACCCGCGGCTGCGCGCCCGTATGGCGACGCTACCTGCCGCAGACAGGAGGGCGTTCGCCCTGAAAATCAACAGGTAAGCGGCTTTCCTCGCAGCCGGCTGCTCTCCCTCGCCAGCCTCAGCATGGCCAGGACAAGCGGGTGCAGGGAGCGGGGCGGGACGGCTCCTCCCCTGGAGACCCCCGGGGCGGAGAGCCGTGTGGCCGCTGCTGATAGCCGGGCTTGGCCAGCCTTGGACCGGCACCGCTCCGCGCCGCCCGCCGCTCCTGCGGGGCGTGCAGAGCCGGGCTGAGCTCCTGCTGTGGTGTTTGCTCTGATGGAGGGTGCTCAGACGCAGCCGGTGTGGGTCCCTGTCCTCTGGCAGGGAGGTGGCGTCCAGTCTCACCCCAGGAGTTTGCTCCCCGTCTGTTCTGTTCGAAGAAGTCCCGAGTTCTTTTGGGGACGCTGCTCGCTGGCGACGGGGCGGGGGATTGGGGCTCCCCTTCGCAAGAATTGGCAGTATTACCCGATCCGTCTAAATTAGCACTCTGGCAAATAAGGAGTTTATGTGGGGCATCAATACTGCAATGACATACATCCCTGGGACTTTTTTTTTTTTTTGCATCTATGAAAAGTCCCCCGATGACTGAAAAAATATCTACCCCCCAGATTCCCCTTCTAAACCAACTAAATTAGAGTTCAGCTGTTGGAACACCATACTCTTGAGACTAAACTTGCTGTCTGATAGACTTCGGTGTCTTTTCCTAGGGAAGTGCTGACTCTCAGTTCCTCTGTGCTCTGTGGTGGCAGTAATAAACCAAGGCAATTATTTTCACATTGTTAGGTTAAAGGAAAAAACAGGCCTCCTTTTCAAGAGTCTTGTCATCTGAGACAAAAACTGTGTTTCCAGGGTGTTGATGTAAGTACAGGTACGTGAGTTTGCTGACACATAAGAGAGCAAATAGCATAATGGTAATATAAACTGAGGATAAGTCTCTGTGCCAGAGAGAAAAGTATGCAGAGAAACTCCACCTCCTCAGCAATTTGTTGGAAGACATGGGGTTTGCAGTCAGAGAGGAGGATAAAATTAGCTCCTCTGTGATGTGCCTTTCTCATGGCAGAATGTGCATCAGTGTACCTTTCTGTATCCTTTGGGAATTTATTTTAAATTTATGGTAGAATATTCACAAGAGTGAGACACCATATTTGGAAGCCATCAGATGAGCAGCTCATGAGAGGATCATGCCACAATTCCTGATCATTTGGAGACTTGCTTGAAAAGAAATCATAACTAGCTGATGTTTACAGAGTTGGAGTTATTTTCTTTTTTCCTATTTTTAGGGTCAGCTTTTTGGCAGCTGTCCCTAGCTTTGGTGATGGTCACTGTTCATCTCTATGACTAAAGCCTTACAAAGTAATGGAGTCATAACAATTAGTTCAGCTTCATTTCATGAAGGTTCCACAAAAGTTTTGGTAGTAAGAACTGTTGTGAAATTAAATTGCTGTTATAATTTTTTAAAATTTCTTTTTCTTTTGGATCAATAGTGAAATAGTCAGTATTTTTCATAACAAGTTAAATGTTGAAATATATTATAAAAATATTCTGAATATGATTCCAATTCAAGAGTGTGCCCTTTTATTTTGTGAGCATGGGTGTTCTCTTTTACACTTACACTTTATTCTCTTTTGTCAGTATAGTAGATATTTTTAGAAGGATATTTTGTTTCATAAATTTCTTCAAAAGGAGCAGGACATTTTCACATGCCTCCAATGCAGTTTGTACTGCTGACAGAAGAGTGATAGATGTTCACAACAAGCATTTTTAATGTGGTCATTTGATTTGGATTTAAGTAATTTTCAAAATCAGAGGAATAATAGGTCAATGTGTTGGGTTTCTTGACTGTACACAAAAGGCTAATTTACAGCTGAAAAATTTTGTTTCTTCAGAGTTCGTGACTTCTTCAAAATGCAACTTGTAGTGAAAGCTGCACATTACTGACAAGGCAACATTTTCAGGAGTTAGTACATTGCCTCTATGATTTCTTTGCATTCATTACAAATTTGCATGCAAAACTCTGCCCTTTTTGTTCACTCTTCCTCTTACCAGTGATTTATGTAAGCTATAGACTGTTTTTATGAGGAACAGCAGAATTTTGGGCTCTGTTCTGACTGAACATAAGCCACCTCCCTGCCAGTAACATAAGGTGTACCCTGGTGCGTTTGGTGAGCCTTGACAGATATCTATGAACTCTGTTCTGTAAAAAATTGGCAATAACATGATACAAAATGTCTTAGTGGTCTGATTATGATTTAAATGTAGTGTGAGTTCATGAGCACTGGAGTTGCAGATGTTTCAGGAACAAGCAACACATTTGTTTAGAGCTAGGTCAAATTTTAAATACAGGCCTTCAAATACCTTCAAACTCTTGTATGCAACCTGCCCACGTAACCATGTTTTCCTGTCCCTTCATTCTTCCTTCCACCCATCTGGTGTCTGTTGCCCCAACCTGTTGCTTCCTGCCTTTTTTAATCTTGCAAAGACTTGCACATATGTTTTCAATGCATGTATGTGAGTAGTTCCTCCTGCTTTAATAGGATAGGTTTTATGAATAATGATGTTCATTTCTTATGCAGAAGTGAAGGAACAATTTTTTAGTGTCCCTCAAGTCAGGCAGCTAGGAGTCAGCATGGGACACAAAAAGCCAGATCATCCTTGCTGAGTTTAATTCAGGATAATAATTAGAAAGTGTCTGGATTGTGCAATGTAAGTGTGTCTGCTTTCCAATCACAGTATTTATACCCAGGAATCAAGGAAGTTAAAAAATAATTTTGTAAACCACTGAGGAGAAAACAACTCACCATTGCTAGACATGTGGGCTCTGATATGTACCAGCTGAGCAGTATAGGTTTGAGAGACCAGAAAAAATGAATTTCAATCAGTTTGTCTCAGCAGTGTGTTAGGAGAAACACAACATTAACAGAAGAGATAAGCTATTTTTATTATTTTTGTTTAGCTAGTGCAATGTACTGTCTTATCTTTTCACATAGGTCTTACAGTAGTAATTGTTTGTTTTGACTTCAAGTGAAGAAAATTGTGCTCCAAGCAACTAGCTGGGGCCCTGTCACCAATGCTGTACATTCAAAACATTTCAACACACAGATTACAAAACAGAAGGTTATCAAGAACAGCAATACAGGTCCCTAACATTAACTTTCAGTCATGTGACTCTTGCAATTAAAAACCCTCCAACAGGCATACTCCTCAACTGCCTCTACAGACAACTGTTGTATGAATTTCACAAGAATTACATAAGAAATTTTCAACATTCATTTCTGTAATTTCATTTCCTCGTCCCTGAAATTGGCCAGTTGTGAAACAAACTTAGCTTTTCCTGTTCCAGTTTTAAGATGTGCACTTAAGGATGAGTTTACATGCATAGACTTACATTTGAGAATAACAAACCCAACTACCAATATTAAAGGAAACATTTAGCTAAAGATTTCAATTTTTTAAAAGCTTACCTTAGAAGTCATACAGTCATACTCTCATGAAATTCTCCACTTGTACCAGGAATTCCAATTTACATTAATGATGATTTTTTTTTTACCTGAAATGAAAAGGTCAGCTTAAATAATATATTGTGCAGAGTGTCAGGTCTGAAGATTCATGAGAATTTACCCTAAATGACAAAGGCTGTTGCGGAAGAGTCAAGTACAGTGCAAAAATTGTCTTCATTTCGTATATACTCTGATAGTAGATTTCTGTTCAATGCAATCCATTTATGGGGCTGAGTCTATGATCTTTGGATTGAATTTCAATAAAACCCTTGTTATATGGATATAATAAGATGTTAATTACTTAAAAGCATTGGCCAGATTCCATGTCATACATCAAACTGTTTATTTTCATTATTACTTTCTTTTCAAACTCTAAATATATAAAAGAAGCTCCAGAGCGGACCTCAGTATTTTGTATGTACGATAGGTTTATGTAGTAAATATAAAAATCTAGTGTATACACACATACATGCGAGAAATGGTAGTGATTTTGTATTTGGCACACAGAATATTAAATGTAAACAGATTAAAGAGAAAAAGGTAAGATGCGTGTATTTCATGTGTTAGGTATAGCAATGTTACACAGCAGTTTATAGTAAAACGGCATTTTTCTAATACTTTCACAAAAATAAAAGAGATTATTCTTTTAAATCCTTGGGACAATTACATGGAGTTCGTGTGCATGGGGTATAACGATTGGGTTTGCCTCTTAGACCCCTAAAAAGGTTTGCATTGGAAGGGACCTTCAATGATCATGTAGTTCCAAACCCCCTGCTATTGGCAGAGACATCTTTCACCAAATTAGATTCTTCAGAGCCCCAGCAAACCTGGCCTTGACCATTTCCAGTGACGGGGCATCCACAGCTTCTCTGGGCAGCCCATTCCATTGTGTCACCACCTTCACAGTAAAGAATGTCTTCTTAATATCTGGTCTTAACCTATTCTCTTTCACTTTAAAGTGAGAGGATTTGCCTTCTCCCTTGTCCTATCACTACAGACTCTTTTAAAAACACCCTCCCCATAGTTCCTGCAGGTCCCTTTTAGGTACTGGAAGGCTGATACTGGGTCTTCCCAATGCCTTCTCTCCTCCAGGCTGAACAAATCCCACCCTCAGTCCATCTTCACCGGAGCGGTGCTTCAGCTCTCTTCTGGGCTCACTCCAAGGGGTTGTTTCCTTCCTGTGCTGGGACCCCAGAGCTGATGCAGCCCTGCAGGTGGGGTCTCAGCAGAGCAGGGCAGAGGGGCAGAATCCCCTCCCTGGCCCTGCTGCCCACGCTGCTTTGGGTGCGGCCCAGGACACGTTTGGCTCTCTGGGCCTTAAGGACACATTGCTGGGTCATGTCCAGCTTTTCATTCATCAGTACCCTCAACTCCTTCTCTGGACAACTGTTCTCAATTCATTAATCTCTCAATCTGTACAGGTCTTGGTGATTGCCCTGAACATGTTCAATGCCTTAGACTTGGCCTTGTTGAACTTCATCAGGTTCATTGAGCCCACTTAAATCTGTCAGGATCCCTTCCCTCTGGACAGATCCCTTCCATCAAGTGAATCAAGTGAAGTACTCAGCTTGATGGTGCACTCAGTCCCATCATGTATGTCATTATTAAGTAGTTACTAAGTTATTGAGTAGTATTGCTCCCTCTACTTACCCTTGAGCATCAGCTCTCATTACTTATTTCCATTTTGGAAATTGCACACACTGCAGATTGAGCAAGGAAGCTCTCAAGCTAAGACTCCATCCATTAAATACATGTCTCTCCAGTTTAGAGATGAGAAGGCTGTGGGGCACCACACAGAAATTCAGGTGAGGAGCACCATACTCACTGATGCAGTCACTCCATTGTAGAAGGCCTCTAGATGAGTCCAGCACAATCTGCCCTAGGTGAGGTAGGCTGTCCTTAATCATCTATCAGTATTCCATGTGCTTTGTTACAGCTTTCAGGAGAATCTGTTGCATGATCTTACCAAGCACTGAGATAAGGCTGACTAGCACTGTTCCTGGATCCTGGTTTTGTTTGCAAACTGTTTAATCTGGCTATAGGAAATAAATACTGGTTTATACAGGAATATCACTATACTCTTTCCGTCTTTCATTCAACTCTTTCCATTTTTTCAGCTGACTACAACGTGTTTCTTTCCACAGCATTTATCTCCCATTTCTGGTTTACAAGGATAGATTATAAACTGACCAAAGTATCTGCACAATTCTTTTACTGAATCACACAGTAGTTGAGGTTGGAAAGGACCTCTGGAGGTTATCTTGTTCAGACCTTCTGCTCAAGCAGGGCCCTTTAGACCTAGCTGCCTATTTTGAAGGTCTCCAAGAAAGCAGACTCCACAATTTCTTTGAGCAACCTGTACCAGGGCTCAGTTACCCTCATGGGAAAAAGATTTTTCGCATGGAATCTCCCAAGTTTCAGGGCAGTCCCATTGCCTCTCTACAGCTGTCACTGAGAACCACTGGGAAAAACCTGTCTCTATCTTCTTTTCTCTTTACCCTTTAGATACCTGTATAAATTGGTAAGATCCCCCCGACCCTTCCCTTCTCCAGGCTGAACAGTCCCAGCTGTCTCAGTCTTTTCGCCCTGAAGAGATGCTCTGGTCCCTTCATCACCTTAGTCACCCTTGGCTGGTCTCTCTGCAGTATATCCATGTGTGTCTTGTACTGAGGAGCCCAGACTTGGACAGAGAACTTAGGTATGTCTTGCCAGCATCGAGCAGAGGGCAAGGATCACCTCCTTCAACCTGCTGGCAGTACTCTGCCCAGCACACCCTGGTATAATATCTGGATTTTTTGCAGCCAGGGCATATTGCTGGCTCATGTTCAACTTTGTGGAAGTCATAGTCTCCTAGAACCAATGTGGTCACAGTCCTCTAGGACCTCTGATGCTTTCCTGCAAAGCTGTTTTCCAGCTAAATGCCTTCCAGCATATATAGGTGCATGGAGACGATCCAGGTGCAGGGTTTTACCTTGTTGGACTTCACAAGGTTTCCATCAGTCCATTTCTCCAGCCCACTGAGTTCCCTCTGAATGGCAGCATGAGCCTCTGGTGCATCAAGGTCATGCTTCACACTCTTGCCGTTTCTGTGTCATCAGTGAACTTGCTGAGGGTACATTCTAACCTGTCATCCAGATGATTAAAGAAGATGTTAATCAGGATTGGATCCAGTACTGACCCCTGAGTTTTACTGCTAGTTTATACCCTCCAGCTTGACTTCTTGCTACTGATCATCACCAACTATTCAGGAAGTTTTCAGCCCAATTCGCTGTCTGCTCATCCAGCTCCTATTTCACCAGCTTTAGACATTATTCCTTTAGACAGATGAAGAACCCAATCTCTTTACTCCAAGCTGTTTTTCCCTAGCTTGTGGCATCATTGTCTTGGTGTCTTCTGGATTTGTATTCAGCATAAGGGATCGATTGTATATGTAAAGCAAGTGAAGAGAAGGGAGAGAAGACAACTTCATATGCTGCTTATAAAGACCAGTCCCCACTGCAGCCTCTGCACATAGATGCTTTACCTCCCACCTGCCCA
>VYZR01060802.1:0-19645 GCA_013400675.1 Oxylabes madagascariensis
CCCCAGATCTTTGATATTTGGAGAAATAGTAAGGTAAAACTAGAACCAGGAGAGTAGCAGCATGATTATCAACTGGGATAAAATAAATCTAGCATAGTAGCTATCAAACAGCTTTCAAACTAAGACTGGAGCAACAATCTGTTCTGTTATAATCCTTTCAATTATAACACTGAGACAGAAACTGCAAATTACAGGTACATTAAAAAAAAAAAAACCAAACCTGGCCATCCTCATACAAACAGCTACCACCAGGTTTCAGGCTCGTCAGGGTTTTATTATCACGTGGTTCATTTATATTGTCTGATATGAATCACGCCTAGTTTCTTGGACTGAAAACAAACAGATTAATGTTTCTTGTTTCCACTTCCTCTGTTTCATACGAAAATGTCAGAACAAAATCAGTGGTGAAAATATTCATAGTCAAAACCAACAATTGTCCCTTGCCAGAGTGGGTCAACTCGATATATGCTCTGCAATATACAAATGGAAATTTGATGAGTTCCAAAGGAAGTATTCTGCGACATCATGTATTAAGCCTATGGTCATCAAAAGTGTCCCTTACACAGGAAATTTCCCAACTGTAGGTACAAAGGGAATATTTCTTCCAGCCTTCTTAGCAACAAATTCTGACCCCTGTCCATGCAGGTCTACCACTTCTTTGGTTTTTTGCGAATACCCTTCCCTTCTAAGCTGTCCTTTCTCTACTTTCACGAGAATGTTTTGCCCTTCAGCCCCAGGGACTGTCTCAGTCTCCTGGTTTGATAACGCGATTCTTTCAGGCTATCATCTCAAACATTATTCGAATTAGAAAATATTTTAAGAATAAATGTTTCGAGATACAATACTGATGTTAGTCCTCTGCCAAGGACTTTAGCAGGAACAAAGTTGCTAATGAATTAATGGCAAGGTCAACATGACATCATTGCTACAAACCACAGAAGTTATATACAATGACTAAGCACAAAATCCATCCACAGGCATAGATGCCTGCAGACATCTCATATTCATAGATCAAAACATTTCAGGAATATGGAAAGGAGTAAATCATTCCTATTTCCAGGTACCTATTAACAAACATCCAATTCTGTATCGCTCTTTTGATTAGGGTAGAAAGAGTAACTCCCTCTATAGCCTGGATGTGCAACAATTTCTGGTCAACACCTTCACAGGTAGCAGATGCTTCCATGCTCTATCACACAGATCTTTAATATTTTTCAGTTTAAAATCAAAACCATCCAATTTTAGTTTCAAAAATCAAAGCCCCGTAATGCTCACAGGAAGTAGAATACATGGCCTCAATTACATCTGAAGTAAAACGGTGCCATGGCACCGTGCTTGCTGGGGTTATGCTGTTGCTTGTCCAGTGGAGGGCAGCAAAATATTTACTAACTATTACTCCTTTAATGTCCTCTTCACTGAGTTGCCTCAACAAATGACTTCATAAAAACATTGGAAGGGTTCCGTACTTCTTCGTTTGGTTTACAAGACCTTACTTATTTGTTTATTTTAGTCAGAAATAAGTTTTTAGAATCTCTGAGACTACTTGCACATCAGAGATCATGCATTAAAACAAATAGTGCTTGCTGTATAAATAATTCTGTGGTAGTCCCAGTCTTCCCAGAACTAATGACATCTTTATCAAGAGGAGGAGGGTACTGTGCTCTGCCTCGAAGCTAGTTAGTCCACTCTCTGAAATGCTTGTGTAAATTTACCAATGGTTTAAATGCAACTGCAAATCTCCAGCACAGCTGTACCAGCATACTGATCAACTTGCATCATTCATTTGCTCTGAGCACACGTTATCTCAGCTCTTAGCTTAACAGAAAAGGGAGTCAGCAGCACTAATGGAATAGTTTGAAGGCTGTCCTGAGCTGGAAGCCAAATTAAAAAAGGAAAATATTTTAATGAATCTCCTAATGGATTTTGTGCAATTCTCTTTAGTATAATCTGACTAGCAGATACATCTAGTTTACATTGATTTTTCATGAAAGCTACTGATAATAACCTTCCTTGTAAGGACAGACTGGCTGCAGAAAGACTGCTGAGAATAAAATACATCTTGTCTAAAAGTCTTTGGTTTAAACCACAAGAGCTGTAAAAGACCTTTAACTAAAGAGTGCACATGTGTTTTATAGCTTGCAAAAAACTCACTCTCTTCATTATATAGTTGGGGTATCCTCCTGGAAATGAGCTCTCCTACCGATTTTTATAATGACAACAAGGCAGAAGGTAGAACAAAGAGTAACCACAAAGTGGTTCGGAGTCAGCAAGGGTACAGAGGCAGTTGCATTTGCCTCCAGCATCTGCTCACACTTTACACTGAGCTGGCAATATCTGTGCCACACAGCAACTCCAGCAGTGGAGTTTGCCCTGGCAGGAGAGCAGAACAGATGCCCACGTCCCAAGGGTCACAACTGCTGGGCTTCTGGTGCTGGTTTTAAGCAGTCAGCTCACGAGATGGGGCTGAAATATTGAGGAACACATGTTGGGAAGAATGCACACATTATGGACAGAAATTTGAACCATGCAGGGGATTTTTCCTGGCAAATACTGGCAAAATTCAGTGGTTTAAATTGTAAATTAAGCAAAGAGCTAAGAGGTGGATGAAAGTATATATCAGTGAGCACCTAGATAACATAATGAGTGCACTGGAGAACCCCTCTGACACCATAAAACAGGCTGTAAGGAAAACATGATGAAATTATTCTTGATTATATGCGTGGGAATTCAGGGCAGAGTAGCCTGAGCAAAAGTAGAAATTCACAGAAACAGAAAAGGTTTTGCTGTGCTTCTCACTAAGATATTGGCAGCTGATTGTACTGTGAATACTCAGCTGCAGACAGTGAAAGTGAAGAAAACGATCCTGCAACAGAACTGCTGGAGAGCAAAGAGCTAGGACTGCGGCTGGGAGATGGAAGATAGCATGGCTCTCCTGCAGGACTGTCCTACAACCAGCAACAGTCTATTTCCAGCTGATGCTTTAGATTAGGTAAATTTCTTGGTAGCTGAGTGAAAATGCAAAAGAGACAGGAGATCTCTTAGAGAGCGGTACAATTTCAGTCAGGGAAGGGGAATTCACTGACAGGACACACACACAGAATTTTATGGAGCATTATTCCTAAATTTAAAAACTCCTGAAGTAGAATGAAGATCCTACTTCCTCTTGGAGCTGAATGAACTATCCGTAAGAAATACTTATCCACATAGGACATCTGTATATAGAATACATCTTGAGTATTTACAATGCACAAAGTATCTGTACATACACCTAAATTATACTTCCTGCTCACACCTGACTGGCAAATTATTTTTACTGGCACACACTGTAGTAATTACGGATAACACAATGCTCATGGATCGAGTGCTGGCACCAGGGTGGAAATGTTGCAAAAGAGAAGTGCTCTACTCAACAGAATGCAGGGATTGACTGAATAACTGTCCCAGTGCGATGTTTGCAAGGTCACCAGGGCCTGCTGAAAAGCCTGGGCAGGTTTCATTCAATGCAGTTGTTTCTCAACTGGAAAACATGAATATTATTTCTAAAGCATATGGAGCTGTCTTAAGTGGTTGTTTACAGTAGTATGAATTGCTATGGGGCCTGATCAGATGGAAAACTTAAAAGGAACAAAGCCGGAAAAGTGAAACAATAGCAAAGAGAAGGAGTGGCCCAGTGCACACAATAACCAGGTTCACAGCTGCTAAAAAACATCTCACCCACCCGGCTCTCTGGGACTGAGCTGTCCTGCCAAGGTTGTCAGAGAGACACCCATGCAAACACTGAAGCTAGAGTCTTTCCACATTTTGCTGGCTTCCCTTCAGGCCTGGGGAGGTGTCACCCTGTCCTGCTCACAGTGTATTCCCTATCGCTTTTGCTGTGAGGTTCCACTTAGCTTCCTGCCTGCTTAATTCTGATGCTTTTATAGCATGAAGTGCCAGCAAAGGATCAGAAGCCTCCTTTCAGCCTTGACAAAATATACATTTATACCACAGTTTCTTCACAGCTGGAAGCCTGGCACTGCATACTGAGGTGTCACTTGTCTTAGCTATGCCTGACCTGGTTCCCCCAGTATCTTCCCTGCCTTAAACTGCTAGATTACCTCCACCTCATGCAAAAATATGAGCAAAAGAGATTATGCCTTTTACTCTTTTACCAGGACCTTTCCCCTCTACAAATGACTCATTGCTTTCCTCTTTTGTCTCTCCTTTTTAGTTCAGTATTTTTGCCAGGATAGCAGGCAGCTCATTTGGAGCAGCAGCTCAGACTGGAATACAGCAAGCTAACTGTGATTTAAAGTTCACCTGGGAGCACAGCGTTCTGATCAGCCCAAAACGCATGAAGCAAAGTCTAAATACGTTAGTTTTGCTATATGATAGCCCTGACACCACAGACTCACTTGTATTTCTACCCGGATTTTCCAGCCACAAACAGTGAGTATCTGCTAAGAGTCTTCCACTTACAACTGTCCCTGTAACTGAGGTTGTAGAAAACAAAACAAGAATTATTTTCAAACATAGCACAAGGGCGACACAGTGAGAGATTTAACTCACTGGAAAAAAATAGACTAGATACATCTATATTTTAATAAACAGCTCATCGAGAGCCCAGAAACAAGCAGTAAATAGGCAGAAGTAAGACACTTCTTGCATTTGATGGATACTTAGGCAATGTAGCATGGTTCTCTTCAGAACAATGGAGTTTTACTGATTGGCAACGCGGGTACAGCAGGGCCAAGGACTGCGAGGAGGCAGCAGGGCTCCTGCCCTCTTTCAGCAGCGCCTTACAGCCCTGGGCTCTGTTTCCCGAGTCACAAGCGGCGGTGGCAAAGCTGCACTGGGAACAGAAAAGCATCCTGCCAAGGCAGGGAGCCGAGGCTGGCTGGAGGGGACCCCTCGCAGCCGGGACAAACAACCCGGGCACTCACGGGGGGCCAAGAGGCCGGAGGTGCCGAGGAGCGGCAGCCGCGGAGCGGCAGGACGCCACGGCAGCTCGGCAGGGGCTCCTGCGCCAGATGAGGGCCCGGGTCTCCAGGAGGGAGAGAGATGCCTATCGCACGGCTCCGGTACCGGCTCGCAGGCTGAGCTGAAGAATGGCTCCTTTGTCTCGGCCCCTCGTTGGGCCTAAAAGCCATGAGTCATGCGGCCAGATGGCCGGGGCAGCCGCCGGAACGCGGGCTGGGGGGGAGGAAAAGAAGGAAAGCTTCATTCCTGAAGGTTGCGCTGATCCCTGAGGCTTAGGCAACAAAACTGCAGGGAGCGCACAGCGCCTGAGGGGAGACTGAGGGACCCCGGCAGCGAAAGGCACTCGCAGGGAAGGAGGAGAGCTGGGGATGCACCTGTAGACAAATGGACTTATCTGCTTAGAGCTGCTTGGAGAGATGTGTGTGATTTCAAAGTGCAGCTGATGAGCGGGATCTCCATTCCCTCACCATGCCACCGGCATGCCAGGAAAAACTCCACCTTTAAAAGAAAGCCCCGTGGTCCCTGGGAGCCATCCCTCGGGGAGCTGCCCAAAATAGAAACTGCATAGTGGGTGCCAGAGGGACTGAGGCGGTGTAACCAAGAAAATGGATGAAAAACAAGTGCTGAGCAACAGAGAGGTATTTTTGTATTAACTCTGCCAAATGGATTATTTATACCCTAATCTTCTGCTATTGGTATGACTGAGCTTTTTAAAGGAAAGTTGCAGCCAGCTTCTTCTGGTTATTTAATGAGGTAGATAAGCTCACATCTTAAATCAGTTCCACCAACTTCTGGCTGCCATCCCATGCATATGGATTTCACGATAATCCTTAAGGAAGGCAAAAAGTGACAGTTTACAAAGAGCGGTTCTGGGAACAACGGGGCATAAGGACTGTCCAGACTGCAAACAGACCTTAAGCAGAAAAACTACAACAGTTCTGAAAATGTTTTGCTTCAAAAGAAACATCCATGGCGCGATATGCTGGTTAGAGGAACTGGATCCTGGAAAGGAGTGGACTTGGCCCAAGCAGTCTTTGCTGCCCAGAGGGTGTCAGTGAAGGCTGAAAGGCAAGGAGGCAAATATACATAAACAGAACAGGGTTCTCCGGTTCATGGGAGCCGGGTGCCCTGGCATTAGCACACCGAACACTTGGAGAACAGACAAAAAGACAAAAGCTTAGGTGCAGAAACCACCCTGAAAGGTTCAAGGCAAAGTCATTTCTATATTGAACAGCAGCATCTAAGCAGCAGCACCCACAGAGCTGACACCTACCTGGAGCCCACACCTCCCTACAGATGCCTCCTTTTCAAAGCCCTAGAGCCCCTCTTCTGCATTATCAAAATCCAGGTGTCGTGCCTTGAATGACTGATACCACCTACATGGGATGAGCAACAGCTTCTGCCTTTTTCTCATTAGTTCTGTTCATGTCATGGTGGAAGAATGGTCACCCTCAACTATCCTTAGAGACTATGCAGCTCACCACAGCTGCTGAAAAACTGAGCTAAATCCAGACATACTTTGGATATTTACAAAGCAGAATGTATGTATACTCATTTATTACAGAATCCTAATTATGGCTCCCATCACCTCTCACATCTACTGTTGAGATCCTCCATTCCTTGGTTATCTTTAATATTAGAACAGCTTATGTTCCCCTAAAAATTAACAGAAGTCTCCTTTACCACAATTTAAGAACATTGCTTCTTGTGGTTTTTTTTCCCCTGGAATATAGTCTATTCCCTTCTTCCTTGGAGTATCATTTAAAATATTTTAACAAACAGTGTTATCAAGCCTATCCTCAGTCTTCTTTTCTCTAGACTAAACATCACCACTGCCTTCAACATAGGACATGATTTTTTAAATCTCTATCTTTCTATTTCGTTGTTTCTGAACTCTGTCCAGCTCTGATCCATGTCTTTTCTGAGAGTGAGGCATCCACAGAATCACATCTGAAATTTCACCAATACTTTAAGTACTAAAATAGTCACTTCAGACATCTCATTATGCAGTACCTCTGACATTACATCTCATTGCTGGACTTGTAGTTTTTAACTGCTGGGATTTTCCCCTTCAGGCTTTCACCATGGAAAACAGAACTTGGGATGTTACCAAATGGTTGGGAAGGGTATTAGAGATTCCCAAGCCAGGAATCTGATGGCTCTCTGTAGGAAACAAGTGCAGATATGAGGGTAGACTTGAGAAAGTAGATAATACCTTACTACTTTATACAAACTTGATAGTGAATTTAAGCTGATTCATAGTGAAGTGCACAATGCTCTAGTACAATTATTTCAATAAAATGACAGATGCTGATCTGTTTTTTTAAACTGGAATTACTTCTTGAGCACCAAATTACTTCTTGACACATTACTAACATCTATACCAATAGAAAAACTAAGGAGCAAGCACCACAAATAAAATTACTTATTACAAAAGCATATGCTGGAACAGATTCACTGGTTGAAACTGGTAATAGTTTCCTAACTTTGTGAGGAAAAACCTAAGTGTATTAAACAAATGTCACCGTAACCAGAGGAAAATACTGTAACGTGATTTAAGACTGAAGTTTAATTATTTGTTCTGCCTAATTATCTAGTGGACTCTGGCAGAATCCTCACTGACTGATGTTTTAGTTACCTTTCTTGAGTACTGAGATTTGCAAAACTTTATCCACAGCTTGCAGTTCCTCTATTTTTTTTCTTCTTTGGCATGAAATTTAGTATCTAATCATACTTTTTACATTTGGCTTATGATTGCCTACCAAACTATTTCTGAGGGCAGAATCTGACTCATACAATCTGGCATCATCATCCCCCCAGGACTGCATGTTTGTCTCAACCAGCCCAGCTCTATAATAAAAGCAACATTTGAAAAATTACCTATGCTTCAAATCCTAAAGTGTCTTCATTTGTCCTTATCAAAAAGGCAGGTCTCTTGAGCTGCTTTCACCTGCCAGTCAAACTTCTGGCAGCTTTACACCGAAGCCGTTAAACTTCTTTGTTTTCTCATTCACCCATGTGTCTCTTTTCCTCTAGATGCCTTCAGTATCTCTGCTACTTTCTTTGTGGTCTTGTCCTCAATTATGGACTCTTTGGTTTTAGTCACATTTCTAAGTGGAAAGAAATAAGGAGCCTGAGTGAATGTTTAGAATTAGCAAATGGGCGTGTTAGTGGACACTGAGGAAAGACCCCTGTGGGACTGAGATGCATGATACCTCCATTAGGCACTCCATTAACATCAAAACTCTTTACCAACAGGTTTATACCAGACTATTCTGGGAGCTGGTTAGATTCCTAGTTTTAAATGGTTGCATACCTTCCCACACTAACTTTAGAAACTGGCTTGGTTACTAGCTTTACAATTTCTTCTATTAGCTGTTTCTTCCATGTTCTAGAGAAATAACATTAAGTTCACACAAAACATGCAAAGATTTTCCAGATTTGGAAGCTGCAGAGAGCACTGCAGTGGGAAACTCACCCAGGTCTTGCACCTAAACCAGGAGACTTGTAATCACCTAGAGGCTGATGCAAAGAGTAAGATTTTAAATTCTCAGCTAAACCTAACAATCCCGTGAGCAACAAAATGAACAAAAGAAAACAAAACTGAGCAAGCAAAGGGAAAAAGAAAAAAAGAATTTTTTTTTTCACTGAAATTGAATTTGGGTTGCTTACCCCACAGAGAGAAAAACGTCTGTGTTGAACAGGCTGATGATGAAATTTTCTGTAGACAGCATTTAGCATGAAGTCTCCGCTGAAATTTTAAAGAATTAAAATAAATTTCATCCAAGAAATAAGGGATTGCCCAGGAGAATGAAAACCCTGGATAATGGATGTCTTTCAGAAGGAAGAGGCAAAAGAAGCATGTTGCACAGAGACTAAAATGTTTTGTTTAGCTGGCAGGGCTCAGCACAGACTGCTCCAGCAGCACATGTGCATGTCTCACTCCAGTCTGACAGTGCCCTGAGGCCAATGTGCCCAGAGTGATAAAAGTCACTGACATAACCCCATCTCCGCAGGCTGCAGCTGGGGTGAGGACGGGGGATCGGTGCTGTCTGTGCAGGAGAGGGTTTGGGGTATGTTCCAGCAGGCTTTTTGTGTTCCTCAGGGTTGGGCAGCAGCGCCTGGGAGCCGCTGGCCCACAGCCCGCTGAGGGGCTGTTATCTTGTGCAGGCACAACTCGCACAATGAGCTGATCCACCTCTGGGCCAGGAGAGATCCTGATAGCTGCTGGGGGTGCTTCCCGTGCTAACAAGCTCCTTCAAAGGCAGTAAGCGTATTAATAACAAAAATTGAAGCTACCCATGAAGAAAGAGGTGCCTGGAGAACCAAGGATGCCAGCAACACCTTAGGATGAACAGTCAGGCCCTATCACAGCCTGTAATTTAACATTTCTACCCATCTCCTAGGACGACAAGCCAGCGTAAGCACTGCTTCCCAGAGGCATTCAGTGGTTTAGCACAGAGCAGAACTGCACTTAATCCTGTCATCCAGATTCTTCCTTGTTCTTGGAAAAGATGCCAGAATACCATGGGAGGAGCTGGCCTAATTGCTTCCTTTCATTACCATCTATGGATGCTTCTGTCAAGCTAGCCTCCTTTACTGACTGGGCTTCTTTACAGCTCCTGACCTTCAGCCTCATGAGAGGGTTGGAGATACCAGCTTCATCATCCACTTCCCCCATAGTCTATTTTTTAGCCTCTTTTTAAACACTCTCTGCCCATCATGGTCATTTAAAGTAGTTACTCTTTTCCACAACAACCCTGCTGCTCAGTCTAAAGTGCAGTTTTTCTGAAGAATGTTCTGGACAGGGTATTTTCTGCTTCAAACAGACTAGTGGCCTTTTTTTTTAAGCTTTCCAGATTTTTTTTTTCTTGACAGCTGAGTTTTATGCTACCTACTTCTAAATTTCTACAGCAAATAATTCTTCTTTTTCTGCAAAGTAGATATGGTGTAGATATCACCAAAGACCTCTAAGCATCCCACTTCCTTCCTCATTCCCAATACTCTGTGTTGGTTTTACCAGTAATCAGTATTTAAATAATGTTTAGCAGAATATCTAGAACACCTGTGGTAGAAAATCACTCCTTATGCAATAGCATTAGAAACAGCAGCAGAATTACTACAGAAATTGCACAGCCCCAAGTCATATGCTGGGCACAAAGCAGAGTTAAACAGGTACTGTTTTTCTAATCTTCATTGCAGCCTTCAATTACTGATCAGACACTGAAATTTGTACAGTAAATTTTAATTCCCTTGAGGTCTTTCTTTTTAACCAAAGAGTACAGTTGTTTCAGATCTCCAGTCCAACAAAACTGTGATCTGATTCCAGCAGAAAGGGTAGAGCAGTCTTTTCTGCCAGTGGTGGTCACTCTTCACCATAAGACAGTTGTCTTGGTGCAGCATCCCTTGATGCTTGGCAATTTTATCTCAGTCCTTTGGATGCCAAGAGAAAAGTGGCAAATCTGTACAACAGAGATTTCTCAGGCCCATGAGCATGGCCTGTGAATTTGTGTGTAGAAGATGCTTCTGACAGGAAGGCTGGATTGCCTTCCAGCTATGACATCCAGATAGATAAACCAACAATTTGTTGGAAACTGCCTTTCCAACACTGGAACAATTACAGCGTACCCAGCAGGATAGGACTCCCTTGAACATATTTGAATAGAAACAACACAAATAACAGAAAATGACCACAACCATTTTTGACTGAGTACTACTTAGAAGACTAGCATGTGAAAGCTATAGGAATTCATTTTTTTAATGCTTTTTCCACTTGGACAGCAACCACACCAGAACAAGGAAAGTTGATACAGAAAGAAGGCAATTTAATTTAATTCCTTTACTTTTCCTTTATTTTTATCTATTAAAAAATAGATAAAAATAAAAAGTAAAGGAATTAAATCTACATTGTGAAGAATAGTACCAATCATAGTGTTAGTGCTTCCATAAGAGTCTCCATCTTCGCATTTTTCACATTTTCAGCTACAGAGCAGGTTGCAAACAAAGGAGAATTCTTATGAGGCAAAGCAGGAAAAATTAACCAAAGGGTAGAAGTTGATTTTGAATCCAAAGCCAATAACCCCCCAAAACAAAACCATAAGTTTCCTTCAGCCAAGTACTTTTATTGCTTAACTTGTGGAAAATTGCTCTATTCTTTAGAAAAATAATGAAATCAGTTTTTACTGTTTTGGTTATAGTATGTCATTATTTTCTGATAAGAACATTTGAGAAACTTGAAAAGTTTTTGTCTTTATGAATATATTTGCAAAGTAAAGTAGCCTGACCAACAAAAAAAAATAAATCTAAAACTAGGGGATTTTAATACACAAAAAGTATGCACTTTAGGGTGAAAAGCCAGTTCTGCTTGCAGGGTTTATAATCTAGCCAAGAGCATGAAAGAAGGGATGAATTGAGAGACCCATGAAAAAGATTATAATGCCACAATGCAAACTATTCTTGAGGGTGAAAAAAATTAAAACAGATAATTTGCAATAAATGTGAGCTTGAAATAATTTTATTACAGCAGTATCCAGAGAGTTTCTTACAGTCTCTTGTGTTATATCATGTAGATGACTTTTAATATCAATCTTATTTAATGTCCTATGTATACCATACAGTAGGATAGTCATTTTAGCAGTATTGAGGGTTACTCCTAGCAAGATGGCCTGGATATAAACATCATTAGCCAAAGCATCTGCTCTTGGCCAGTGTCAGAGACAGAATATGAAAACAGACAAGCTTTTGATTATATACTGCAAGGTCTACAGACTGCTTTGGGTCTCAGTGGCAAGTTAATGCTGTCAGATCAAGTCAATTAATCTTCGTTTTGGTCTGTTCAAGCTGGCCAGGCACAGCCAGAGCCACAGTGCCTCTCTGCTGGGGTGTCTCCCGGGAGTTTAAATCTCACTAACTATGGGAATAGGCTGGGTGAAAAGACCAGCCTTTGGAGGCCCAGGAAGGTGGCTACTGCTTTCTCTTGTATGGATGTACTAAGGACCCCTTGTAGGAGCAGGAGCTCACTCGCTGAGTTCCTCTGGTGAGGGCGCTGCAGGGAAATAGACATGAAGGAAGAGGAAGTATCAATGTCTTTCCAAAGACTTTCGTCTACTTTAAATACATGAAAAACCACTGAAACTGAGGAATCTTATAATGAAATAAAGGCTCTTTAAAACATCACAGGAGATTTCATTCAGTGGGTGCCATGAAATAATAATACCATGAATTATAACACTGTTAGAGAAGCGAAAACCATCCAAAAGGTGGGGCCACTTTGAAGGACCCTACCTGTGGTCACTTGTGATTACATGCACAAGCACTGCATGAAGATGGGAGCAGTCATCTCATGGCAGCAGGACAGACCCAAGAGCTCTGTGACAAGACAGAACAGAGTGTGTTGGGGGGCTGTATGGAAACAGTCTGGAAAGACCAATTTGCAAATCCAAAGCACGTGTGTCCCTCAGCTGAGGGCAGTCATGGAGCCAGTGCTACTGGAGGATCACAGGGCACCTTGTGCAGACCAAGAGAAGCCACTGAGCCAAGGGAGCCGGGACACGTACAGACAGGCACTGCTTCGTGGCAGGTTTTCAGGAGAAATCCGCTTGGAAGAAATGAAATGGAAGAAAATCATTGCATGTCTCCAAATGGAATTTGAATAAGTCTGTGGAAATCAACTACAGCTCACTCAGCTTTTCACAGTGCTGATGTACTGGAATCTTCAAAGACATTTTTCTGAAGGAAAATTAATAAATAGATAAAACCCCTCCCCCAAGAGCTGTTGCAGGCTGGTATCCAGCAGAGCACAATGGTATCCAGCACAATGAGCACCATGGCTACAGCTGTGCACTGACCAGGACTGGGACCATTCTACAGCACTCAGTCCAGATGCCATGGAGTAACTCACATCCTTACCACTAAATCCACCCACCAAAAAGGGAGGTGGAGTGAGGGGAGGCACTATCTCCAAAACAGGTATTAGCACAAGATGAAGACTGGTCCCAGCTCCCAAGCTGTGCCCAGGAATTGCATGTGAAGGCAAGAACTGGAAAGGTTTCTGGTGTGATTGTGGCCTGAATCAACAGCTTAATGCTACAGACGGGACTGGGTACCAGTGCTCAGGCTTTGCATGAGTACTGCCACACTATAGTTCATCTATGTACCAAGCTGTATGCAAAGACCATATAAATCTTAACTGGTAGATGCTGTATGGAGACCAAAATGTTCCTTGGTGTTAATACCCAACTCCAGCCATTGCTATAAAATAGTGACAGTAACAGAAAAATATGAAGAGGTAAATTCAATGTTAATTTTTTTCTTTTTTTTTCTTCAAGAGTTCTCTGTAACTTGTATAGTTAGCTTGCTAACCAATAAATTTCACCTCTGGACTTGAGTAATCAGTAGAAACTGTAGGAAAATGCAAGCAACAGACAGACCAATGTGATAGCCTGAGGAGTAGTGTTCCCAGAAAACAAGGGAGTTATGTCTTAGCACACTACCAGAGTCACTGCAAGGGAATATTTGGAATAGTTTTCTTGGATTTCCAAAAAAAGTTGAACAAGGTCCCTCCCAAACATGCACAATAAACAAAGGCTGGTGTTAAGGAAAAGGGAACATCCCTTATAGAATTATGTTTTTAAGGGTGGGAGGAGAAAATGTAGAAATAAAACAAATACCAACTTTCACATAGAGGTTATGTTAGGGAGCTGTGCCTTTCTATGTAGTCATAAATTGTTTAGAAAAAGACGCAGCTTAGCACAAGTGAAAACTTGGTGATGAGGCAGTATAAGAAAAGATGAGGTTCAGCACTGAACAGCCAGAGGATGTCAGGGAGACACAACTTCCCCTGGCACAAAAAGCTCCCAATCAGCAAGTAATGTTAAACAGTATAATGAGACTGGTGAAAGGACCAGGTAAGCACTCATCTCATATTGACCATTCCTGAGGGTACAGCAGAAGGCAGCAGCAGAGCAGGTCATAGCCATGCTCTCAAATCAACAACACTCTTCTGGGTAACTCTAAGAATAGGACTGGAAAAAAATAAAAGTTATATATCTGGGATCATAACGAATTTTATTTTTAGACAAAATACAGCTCTTAAAAACATCAGTGGTAATGGAAATAACTTTATGAGACCCACCTCTGCCCTTATTTATCAGTATGTCAGTGGCTCGAATAAAATAGTATTTCATGGTTTTTTTCTATTCAATTGACCTAGAATGGAGTGATTTTAATCTCTTCTTCCCTGGTAACATCTACAATGCATCACATGATCTTATCTCCTTATCTCTAATTACGCTCTTGATCCTACTTTTCTAAACAGCAGTTTCATTTGCCCTATCTCTGTTTCCTGGAACAACCAAGATTACTATTCCTTCTGCAACATCTCTACATGGGAAGGATTCGCATTCACAGAGAACACTGCTTCCTGATGGAAAATTATTTTCCAAGACATGCTTAGGTAACTGAGCGCAGCCCCCCATCAGGCAAAATATGATCCCTCAAATGACCTTCAAGCTAAGCAGATATGTAAGAAAGTACTAAACATAGGATCCAAACACAGGACTTCTGTTCCTCTCACTATTCTGAACTCTGTTGAAATTCAGAACTCTTTTGCTAGGAATTACCATTGCTCACATTTTAACAGCAGAATGGGAGCTGCCCAAGTCGCAGATGATTTGCAGCTGGATCCCCACATTTTTGCAAACAGCTGGACCCTTGTACCCCCTGAACTTTGCAGGCTTATGCTACATCTAAGAAACATGCTTAATGTAAAGACTGCAGAAACTGGCAGGGATGCAAAATGCCACCTGCAGCATTTACACAATTTATTTGCTGTAACACCGTATTACTCAGTACAAGGAGAGATGTGTTATCTATCCAAGATTTGTTCTGGTGTCAGAAAACAAAAGTGTGTACACAGCTCGCACAAGAGTGGGGAGAAAAATGAACATTTTCCATTAGCAAATATGAAAACAAGTGCATCTTTTGTCTTCTGTTGGAACAGGATGCAGATTGGGTTAGTTTATATGACATTCCTGGAGGGAGCATGCTCTTGCAGCATATCAGATCCAGGCATGAACCCCTGAAACTAACACTTGCCACAAGTGCTATGAATTTTTTTTCTGTATTCCAAGGGATTTTTTTTTAGTGTGCTGATCAATAGTATCTGACAATGTCTGAAATCTAAAATTCTCTGCTTGGAGAGGAATGACACCAGGGGTGACTACATCAGGCTCGGCAATGTGAGAACCTCCTCCTCTCCACAGCCGAGTGCCGTGCCCGGCTGGCTCCCGTCCTGGCAGCTGACCAGGCTGCTGAGCAGCACTAATAGGCATTTTGGGTACTGTCCTGCAAGATCTCTGCATGAAGACTATTCAGCACAGAGGCACTGCCCCAGTAAACATCCTCTCTAGTCTGCATCGAAACCATTCCACACAAGCTGAAGTACACATTAATCAGGATTTGTTTCCAGTGCAGTACTCTTAGCTTAATTAAGTCTTCAGCATCCCAAGAAAAACAGTCAGGAGGAGATAAATCCTGCAAGGGAGAAGCTGGGAGAAGAACCATCTTTCCCCAGTCTGCCCTTCCAAAAGAACTGATCTAGGATTACAAAATGCCTCTGCATGCAGCAGAAAGACATGAGAAGTGTGTCAAGCGCAAGAAAAATTATTATAAAAGTTTGACATGACAGATAAACACAGGAGACATTAACAATAGCCAGTTTTTCATAGCCTGCTTAGATCCCTTGGATAAGAGTAGGCACATGATTAACCAAAAATTCTAGCCAATAGCTGATGTTATTTCAGCATTTTTCAAATGCTTCAACTAAAACCTTGTCAAAATAAACAGTGGATTTGTGCCGTATGTGCTTATATGGCAAGGTTGATCCACAATGATACTATTACAGTGTTGTAAAGCATAAAATCTAGTTAATGGTTTCTGCCAAACCATGAATCAGTTGCAAAATAGCGACCCAAAGTATGCTCTTTTTTTCCATTCTCTAATATTTCTTCGCAGCACAACCCAAACAATTGCTCATAATTAAACTGATTGGAGGAGCAGACACTGGCAGGAAATACACTGCTGGCACTGCTCCAATAGCACTTCATCGTATTGGATTTAGAACAATTACATCAGTTCCTTTCATTTTGCAGAAAAAAGAGGAGGGGGGCTGCTTTTTATCTTTTGCTCTCTACAAGCAAAAACAATGCTTATCAAATCTCCTGAAGCAGATTCACATATTTTTAATGAACAGTGTTAAGTGCATCCCCAAATACCCCGCTGCTTGCACCCATTCTCTTCACCTTCTTTATAGATGCTTTGTATTATTAGTCAGTATCCATCAGGGTATTTTTCAAGGAAAACATAAGTAGATTAGCTTTTAATAGTGGAAGAATGGAAAATGAAACATATTTTACAACAAGCAAGCAAAGGTAGAATGAAACTGGAGTCCACATTTAAAAATAACATGACAGTCGTTTTGTACCCCAGACTAGATTTAACGTCCAACATTTCCTACACAAACCTGAAAGCATTCAGCTCTATTCAGAGTACCTACAGCTCACAACTCTGTACACAGATAGAAGCCATATTTAGAAAGTCCTTCAGCCAAATGAATGATCTGTATTGCAAGAAGCCTTGTTTTTAGTTTCCATGGCCACCTTGACAGATTTGTCTTCATTCTGCAGTGTCTGGTCTACTGGGCAGCTCATCGAGTAAGAGGATGGCTTGTCTCTACAGCAGTTTCTTGCTCCCAGCAGGACATGTGCAACTTTGGGCCTGCACAGAGGCCAGTCACAATTTGGCAGTCAGTTAGATACTCATGCATTCAATTAAAGTGCTTTTTCTCTCACACATGCCCGGCAATGTAGCACTTCCCATGAATGGCTGTGAATGGACCTTTGAAGAGGTTCTCACAGAATGAATGTACCTCTGTTTCCCTCAACTGCTGAATAGAGGGCAAGCTTGTTTCAGAAATATAATCTATATTAGTAAATTTATAAGTGAGATCTGTGCATTCATATCTCATTTTTTACCCATGCAGACTTAGAAACAAAATCCAGCGTGTTTTTGTGGGGGGAAGAGGGAGAAAAACCTACTTGTGAATGGAGTACTGTGCAAGGAGTGAGGAAGATAAGGCTTGCAGCTTGCCTTCAGCAAATACCTTTGTTTCTTTGCCCTTCTCTTTCATGGTCCTAAGTCTTGTCTACCTGTATAAACAGCTCCATGGAAGCCATAGCCGTGGCTGATGCTTCTCAATATTCCTTTAGTAGTAAATCCTATAAATACCAACAATCATTAAAAATAAGGATTTGTATATTGTAAGATGAGGTTACAAGTCACAGAATCAGAGAATTGTTGAGGTTGGAAGAGACCTCCGGGATCATTTAGCACAACTCACCCCCCCTCAGAGGAGGGTCAGCAACAACATGCCACTCAGGACTACGTCCAGTCAGGTTTTTAATGTCTCCCAAGGATGTCAACTCCACAACTTGTCTAGACAATCTCTTTCAGCATTCAGCCATCTTCACAGCAAAATCTCCAAGTATTCTTCCTGCAGTCCAACTTGAACACGGTTCCTTTCCTCCTTTGACAGGATACCACAGAGTTGAGTCAGTTTTCATCTTTACTCCCATCTCTGCCCCAGTCAGGTAGCACCTCCCTCTCTTTCAGTCTCATTTTAATGCTGCAATCCTTTCATCATGTGGTTATTTGCTGGCCTCCTTCTACTACCCCCATGTCTTGTACTGGGAAGCCCAGAAGTGGAGACAGCCCCCCTGGCCCCACCAGGACTGAGCAGAGCAGAAGGCTTCCCTCCCTCAGCCTGCTGGCAAAGCCCGTGCTGGTGTAACAAGAGGCTGCTGGGCACCTGTGCCAAAGGACACACTGCTGGCTCATATCAACTTTGTATCCACCAGGAACCCCAGCTTTTTTCCTGCAAAACTGGTTCCCATCTGGTCAGTCTCCAGAATATTCTAATATTTAATTCTGGATTTACTTCTTCTCAGGTGGAGGATTTCATACTTACTCCATTTGGTGAACATTGTGCGGTTCCTGGTCACCATTTCTCCAGTTTGTCAAGACTCTCTGAATGGCAGCACAACAATCCAGAATATCAGCCAATTCTCCCAGCTTTATATCATCTACAAAGCAAGTTCCAGACCCAAATAAACATGAAGTGGATTGAACCAGCAGAAGTTTGGATGGAAAAATTTCTTCACGAACATGTTTGTCAAGCACTGGATCAGGCTGTCCAGGGAAGTAGTCACCATTCCTGGAAATATTTAATAGTTGTGTAGATGGGGCACTTACGGACTTTGAAGTTTTGGTTAATGGGGTCACAATTATCATAGAGGACTTTTCCAGCCTAAATGGTTCTGTGATTCTAAAACAGGACCAGAAGTACATTTTGACCTATGTCACTAATGGATTCTGGTTGCATGGTTTGCGTAGCCCCAAAGGTGCTTAAGGCCATCTAGACTTGAGAATCACCATCAGCTCACCTGTCAAAGGCACAGAGTCCACTGCACAGAAGGACTGTTTGTCTTGCTTGTGCTGCATCCTGCCATTCTCAGTCATGAGAATAAATCAGTTACATGGGAAAATGAAGGAGAAATAGCAGCTGCTTGTTGCAGAAGTGCAGCAGCTCTACTGCACCACAAGTAAAACATCAGTGTTTTAAATTGGGCGTTTTTGTATTTTGTGAACAATCTCCTTTTGCTGTTTATCTTTCTGTATAAGAAGGAGGGTGCCTACTTTCTATTTATAACTTTGCTGGGAAAGAGTCAATGTTTTGGTTTTATTAGAACACTGTTAGAACAGAAACATTCCAGAGCCTCAAACTAAAAGACAAATTCATATTCATGTTTGTGTTTCCCTTGAGCCTGTGCTCCCTAGCAGAAACACTTGATGGGCACAGTGTATTGTAACTGCTTGACTTGTACATTTGTAACCGGCATATCCAATGCCTTTTCCAGCAGATAATACTGTATGAGTAAACAATGACTTGTAGCTATTTTTGAATAATAATTTAAATTTCCAGATGAGCCAGGATGTCTTTTGAGACAAGGAGGATTAAATTTCGTTTCCTAGACAGACATAATTAAATAACGATACTCTTGAAAGAGAGGAATGTTCTGCTCAGGTTGAAGATGAAGATTAGCATGTGCCAAACCAGTTTCCTGATTTGACAGCAAATTTCCTGAATATTCCCAGCCAAAGGGCTTAATCTGCTTCTGTTTCCTATCTGCAAAGGTGGCATATTCCTGCTTCCCTTCTTCCTACTCTTTAGATGTAAAATGGTAAGAGAAGAGCAGCACTTTGCAGAGGTTAGATACTAGAATGAGGGATCAGCAGTTACACAGTAACCCTAACTTGTATTTAGGACACTCCCTACAAGGACCAAACACTTCTCTCCTGCAGACAGCTTGGGTACTTACTGCATTTATAAACAAGATGCATTTGAACATTTGCTCTTTGAGCCACATTGTTCAGAGCACTTCTAACTTCACCAAGAGGTGGTTTTTTGTTCTCCCATTTCATCTGCTTTTTAATTTTAAACATCTCTTTGGAAGAAGACTTAGATAACGTGATAACTCAAACATAAGAGAAAGTTTGGAAGTACACAGAATACTTATCCCACGCTAAATCAACCACCTGTTGGCCACAGGAAAAAGAAAAAAAAAAAAAA
>VYZR01060802.1:19768-32043 GCA_013400675.1 Oxylabes madagascariensis
AAAAAAAAAAAAAAAAAAAAAAAAAAAAAAAAAAAAAAAAAGAGAGAAAGAAAAGTGTTTCAGTACATTTTGAATTCCATTCTCCAGGTGAACTGATATGCTAGGGAAAGATGTGTATGAACATGAAAATACATCCTAAGGCAAACCATTGAAGATTAAAGTTAAGCTTGCATTTATTTTTGATTTTTCAAAGTACTCATATCTCCTGATTTTTGCATTCTTACATTGGTTTTTGTATCTTGGTTTCGTTCACCACAGGCAAAAGAAGCACCAAAGAGTCATCATCATTTTTCCAACCAGAACTATGAAGTCCAAGAAAAAAACCTCAGACTCCGTGAGCAAGAAATGCCATCCCTATCTTGCCAGCTCAGCTAGTCATCACTGTCAATACAGCTTTAGTGACAGAGGAATAGTGCTGGCAGAGTGCCGTAACCACTTCACCAAACCAGACAACAAAGAGTTAGATTTGAGAGGAGAGTCACCATCAAAAGTGCTGGAAACAGAATGTGTTTTGTTATACTAATGTTTATTAGAAGCACAGCATCACCAAAGCATTACTGAGGCAAACCAAGACTAGCCAGGAAACTATCACTTATGGTATTTTTCTTATTTCCAGTAACTTGACCTTTTTTTTTTTTTAAACCGTAGAACAATCACCAACACAAGTGCTTTATATTGGTTTCTTACCAAAAAACCAGCCTAAGAAATGCCCCAATATCATCCAGCTTGATACTCTGGCTTGTTTCTTTACACCATTTTGCAACATCTCTTTGAGAAAAGATTCTCCCAATGTTGTCAGCTTGAAGAAGCACCGTCCATCTCCTGCTTTACTGCCAGAACAGAGCCCTGCCAAAGAACAGCTCTTGCAAGATATGACATCAAAAGTGAGACTCCTTGTTTTCTTTTGGCCGGTCTCCCCTCCTGAAGGACTAACTGAAGAATAACCTTGACAGAAAACACAACTGAACACTGACTTAAAAAAAATTAAATGGAACTTTAATTTTAGCCATCCTGGCCCGATCAAGTCAGTCCCAAACTCACCCCACACCCCCAATGTACAGAGCCAGGAAAAAAGTTTGTGCTGCAGGGCTTGCCACTCTCACTTTAATTGACATGGCCATTGTTCCTTGAATTTAACACTTATTTCAGAGTCTGATTAGGAGCTATGCTTTAATTTGCTTTTTTCTTTGCCATGGCATTTTATCACTTTCATAGACCATCCCTGGACACAAGATTGGAATTAATACAAAACCTTTTGTTTTCAGGCACATGGATTTCAGCCTTATTTCTGCTATTCTGAGAGGTATGAATAAATTATGCTATAATTTTTTCTGACATGCATTGTTAGCTAGATCTCTCCAGAGATAGACACAGCTGGTGCTCCATTCTGAGACTACACATGTGAGCTTACAGAAAAAATGTTTCCTTACAAGTTAATATCACAACAACTCAATGATGTCTTTCTCCTCTTGTATTTTAATCCAACTGATTTTATCTTCAACTCTACCTTCCAAACCATGTATACGTCCAAATGACCTCAGTTTGGTAAGCTCATGCACTGGCATTTAATTGCAAAAAAACCCAGCACCAAGCCCCAGAACTGAATTTTTCAAACCATCACTTAATGTTAATGCAGCTGCCTAAAATATTGCCCATCCAACAGGTTCTTCTGAAAATTTTTGGTAGTTTAACAATCATAGCATAATCTTTGCACAATTAAATATTTTTTCAGAGTTTTTATTTCATTTTCTAACAATCAAATTAGATCACTCTGCTTGAGCTCAAACTCCCTCAACATCATTTGACTACTCAGCTGAAAAGACTTGCTTTTATTTATGTAGTACTGGAGACCATAACTTATACCCTAGAGTTCAATAACACAGCATTCAGGGCCAGAGACTGAGTTATATAAAAACGATATGAGAAGACATCCTGGACACAGTAGGCCATATATCTAAGACAAGGAAAAGATTCCCTAATCTCTGCCATTTTGATAGAAAAGCTCCAGCTGGTAATCCTCCTTTTTAGTTTGTGTTGCTATTTAGGAAATTCCTGACTAATTGTCTACTTCTCCTAGTGTTTCACTAGAGCATGGCCTGTCAGATGGGTGGGAGGGGATAAATCCTCTTGCTGCTGGGGGTGAGCTGTGGCAGCTATGACAGTCTTGCTCTCGTGAAACCAAGCTGCAAGCAGCTGCCTGCCAGCCCTGCCAGCCCCAGGCTCTGCCCACAGACCCCTTTTGTCACCCTCTGCCTCCAAGAGGGCAGTGTGCCCCAGGCTCAGGGCATCTCTCCTGCAATGGGGAGAGGTTGGTGGCGGCAGCCTGATGCCCCTGCAGCCAGACACAGCCCAATGGAGGATTCGGGCTAGCGCTGACCAGGGTTATTTTACCGGATGAGATCATTGCAACATTTTTGGAGAGCCCTGCACACATTATTGGAAACAGAGTGGGAGGAGGAGCTCTCTCACATGGAAAGCTTTAAAGCTACCAAATATTAAGTTCTTACTCAGGGGCTGAAGTTTCCAATAGTAATTAAGAAGAGCTTTTCCATTAGCAAGTGCTGCATTAAAATTCTTTTGCATCATTAAGAATAAAATCCTCCTCAGAAATCTGGAAAGATTTAATAAATCCTGATTAGCTAGAGGGGTTGGAGGGGCAGGGAAAGAAAAAACAACAGAGAGAGAGAAATGAATGCCCTGAATTATGTGGAGATAACAAATTATTAAAGAGCATTCCTTCATTAGTTCCTCTACTAGGTAAAGACAGCATGTGTGTGAAAAAGAACTCCCATGCAGAAGTCTGTATTGACCAAGTGACCTAATCAGTGGACTTAAGGAAGGTTTTCTAGTGTCTCAAAGCACTGTGATCATGCTCATGCTCTTCCCAAACATCAGCAGAACTGGTAAGACATCACCTCCCAAGAGTCACTGCCAGGTCTCTGGGGAGAAGAGATAGCTTTGCCTACATGGGGCCATAACCAGGAGCTCCAGCTGAGCTCGGGAGCTGGGGCTCACACACCTCCCTCACCATCTGGCCACAGGAAGCATCACTTCAGCTCTTGTTACAGAGCCATACACATGGGCTGCAAAATTCAGTTTGCTCAGTTTAGTAGGAAATACTGCAGAGTTGTTGTACAGTCCAGAACAACTGTATTTGCAAATACACTCTGTGAGAGAAAAAAAAAAGGCAATGCATAGAAATAGTCTTCACTGCAAGCATCTTGCCTTCCTTAGACTTGCCAAATTTATTTGTGGTTTGTTTACTACATCGCATTGTACTTTTACAAAAGAAATTACATTTGCTTAAAAATGAAGGTCTATGCTTTGCCCTTAAGTTCCAATATAATAAACTGTTGTTCTGGATTAATTTCTCACTGGATAACTATTCAAAAAAATAGTTTCTTACTTATTTTTCTTCATTCCAGAAAGAGCTATTCATGCATGGCCATACTCAATTGTGTTTCTTTAGAAGGCAAATAGGAAAAAACAAACCAAAACAAAAAACCCCAAACACCACACCAAAAAATACAAACAAAAGCAAACAAAACAAAAATCACACCATACTAATGAATAGCTCATGTCTTTTGGAAAAAAATACTTATCTTTCTCAGATCTATAGGAGACTTGAAAGGAAGAGAAACATGTCAGCATGGTATTCTTTTCAATTATTTCAGTTTTTTAATGGTTTAGGTCTTGAGGTTTTGCATGATCTGTCACTGTCCCCTGAAAGACATGTTCATTTCCCTTGTGCCAGTAGATCTCAGGAGGATTAACAATTGGAAAACTCAAAGGAATCAAGATTAGCAGGTGCCTTGCAGAGATAGATGTAACTGGGAGCAACATAGAGAGGAGCAAATTTGTACCTGGGTTTGCTGCTGAAGGATCCCAGGAATGCTCAAAAGCTCCTAAAGTATGAGAGCAATAACATAATGGGATTCTCCATCCCTCTTACATGGGTTGCATTTCCTGAATATGACTAGAAATGACGAAAAATTGTATGATGATTTTTTTTTGCATACCCTAAAATACCTTTAGTGCACCAAAAAGGTATGAAAGGAATAAAAGCTAGAAGTGGAATTTCCAAACCACTCAGGAAAATCCCATCCAGTGTTTTTTAGCGTGAAACAAACTCATTAATTTGGGGCGGGATTCATTCTACTTAAAATAGCCATCTGAAGATTAGTTGGCTGGGGCTGAGCTAGTCACTGCAGGATCCCCAGCATCAGTGGAAAGCAATGCACACCCCCAGGAGATGCGATGAATCACAGAAACGCAGCAATGCTTTTTTCCAGAGCACCCGTCCAACAATGTGCACTTCAGGAACCTCTGAGCCAGCATTTGCAGCTTTATGTTAAAACCTGTCAAGGGCTCCATTGCAGAACTCTTTCCTCAGTTGAAACTGAGCACGTTCTTTCCTAGTCAGTGTGCTATTTACCCTCAGTAAGCCCTTTCTTCTGATCCCGTAAGTGCTCACTCCTTTGAGAATCACTGATTTCTTTTGCAAAGCCATGTGGTCAATCTCAACCTTTGTCCACATTAACTGATCCTTTCAAGGACTTTCAGGCAGCTTTTCAGGCATGACATCCCTCCAAAAGCTAAGCCAACTCTTCCATAGTATATTTATTCAGGCTTCCACTACTATCTCATTTATTACTGCATCTATAATTTTTCCAAGTCTAAGCTGATCAGCACTTTTCTTGAGCTTACCAGTACCTTTATGGAAAAGGCATCCATTATACATTGGACAGTTTTCAGTGTTTTCACGCTCACATGAGAAAAGAGGACTCCAAATAGCAGCTTAGCTACTTCAGGCTTTGGTGGACATCACCTAGTCCTAATTACCTTATTTTGTCGGTTTGGTCTATAAAGCTTCAAAGAGTGTTGCTTAAAGTCACACCCCCTCTTCCGATAATCAAATCAGAATGAGGAGTTCCTCAACATTTCATATTTACAAGCCTGTTTTCCTCATCCTCACTTGTGTCTTTTCATATACTTTGATATTTTAAATTATTTTTAAAGATATTTATCATGTGAACTCATTGTCTTTAAAAATAAGCCCAGACACTGCAAACTCTTTCATAGATCCTTAGGTTCCCACTGTGCTGCCTAAAGAACAGAAAGATCTTCGAGGTCTTTTCCAACTTAAATTATTCTATGACTCTAAGATTTGGAAGAGCCAGGATCAAGCTGCAAAGAGGAAAAAAACCCGAATGGTACTGGATAATTTTCCAATTGTTGCAAAGATCGTCATGACCCCTACAAAAAGCTCCACATCAGCTTTCCCTGAGGACAAAGCTATCACCATTCCATCTGCCTCCTCTCAGAAGAACAAATAGTATTGTAAACACTGACAGGGCCTGATTTATAGGTTGGAGCTTTTACTCTTATTCAACTATCCAAGTGCTAATAACACATGTATTAGCACGCTCATACTTACTCAGCCAGAATTCCAGCTAAGTTACACAATTCACCTTCATCGCGCTTTCCTTCACCCTTCCAATAGGGAAACACAGTTTGAGCACCCCAAGCAGCAATTCGGACTATTTAAACAATTTCAGTTCAGAACAACTAATAAATTATGAACAAACAACTCCCAAGATTCCTTTCACTTCAGATCGGATACCATTTCATTTGCAACAGCAAAACAATTCTTTACCAGAGGACTTAAAAATATCTCAATACTATCAGCCACGCAACATTTTTATGCAAGTTACATTGAATTTAAGGTACAGCCTCATCCGTTTCTGAAGAGCTCTCTTTTCCTCTGTTCCTGTTTTTAGGAAATGTAAGTTGTGTTTTTCCACAGAGATGAGTAACCTACCTGCATTGTTGAAAAAGAAGCAAGCAAACAAGTCAACCATCTCTTACACCTCTATGTCTGCAAACAGGTTATTCAAATTCAGCAGAGAAAACAACTTTCATTAGGGAAGCACATTTTCCTTCTTCTATAAAAGCCTACTCACCTTGCACAAGTATATAAACCTCCTAACATCACCACTTCCTCCTGTAACCCCCAGTCAGCACAAACATCTAGCTAAATACCTCTTCTCCAGGGTGAGCTCAGGTGCTACCAAACAGCCTAAGAATGGGAAACACCTGGAAGTAGTTAGGTCAGTTCCTATGCAGCCAATGAGGCAATGCTCATTTTCCATCCCCGTGGTTATTTATAGAACATTAAGAGCAAGTGCTCAGCCATGTGTTCTCTTGCCATATACTCTGAGGAACACACTTAATGCTAGAGCCCGTCTCATGTGCAAGCTGTGGGGTGCTGCTAGCCCTGTCAGAGCTATGGCAACCATGGGTCCAAACCTGCTGCTCACTATGGTATGGCATAGCTGCTTGCATCAGTTTATTTTTATGAAATGCATTAGTTTTTAAATTAAGATAAAATATAACCTCATTCCTATGCTTTTGTAAAGAGATGTGCTGGAGGCAAAACCTGAATTACTATTATCTATTGTATTAGCATGTAAGAAGCTCACAGTATACCTTAACTGAAGCTGAGGATGCCTAGGCCAGGAGGCATCACTAGATCACTACAGATTTCATCTACAGATTGCAGAAAATTTGTGTAAACTTTCCCATTTTGAAGGCAGCAAAACAGTCAGGCAGAAAGCTGAAAATGAAAAAGTAAAGGAGCCTAGAACTGAGCCAGCTTTTCCAAGTGCTAAATATACATTATTCACTTAACAATATGGTTCCCATAGCCATAGGCTGTCCAACCCTTCTTCCCAGCCCATCACCTCTGCTCCTTCACTGTGCAGGACAATCACAGAACAAACAAGTATAAGAGTCTAGGCCACACTAGGTTGTAATCGACTCATGGTCACCTAGCAGGCTGATGAATTTATGATCAACTCCTGTTGTTAAAAGGAAGGTAGTAAAAGGGAAAAAAAAACAGTGATGAGTTTATGTAAAAACTTATGCAACTGAATAAGGTGGGGATGTACTTGTACAGCTGATCCTTCATATCCTATTTATGCTGGTTCCAAAGAAGAAATGCGTTTAATTACAGAAAGATGGAAATTGAATACCACTATTTTCTTTACAAAAATAGTTCACTAAAACTGAGCTACCTATCACTTATCCATATGTTCACAATATGCCTTTTCCATGAAATTCTGCAGATTCATCCTTGGGTCACAGAAGTATAGAGCATCCATTGTTTTCAGACTTTTGTCAGTATGAACTTTGTATCACAGGAAACAGAATTTTGAAAAGTCTCTTAGTATCAACCTAAAGCAACTAATTTTTGGAAGAAGTTAATTAAGGTATAACATCTGGAGGCAGATTGAGGCTTTTTAACTGAATTCTCAGTCCTATTTAATTTACTGATAATTTGGTTTCTGACACTGTATGATTCTCTCCAGCCAATAAATGAACTTTCCCACTTTACCAGTCCCATCCTCCCCCATTTTGCAAGCACTAGCAAGTCACAGTAATCGACTTTGTCCTTGGGTGTTAGCTGGCATTGGATTTCTCCGAGGCTAGTCATCCCTCTAATATTTCTGTAAAGTTACAATGTAGCCACACAAAAATTCCATAAAGTTGCATAATTAATGAAAAATTAAAAATATATTTGAGCTAAGATTGCAATATAAAAGGTGCTTTAAGTAGGTGCCAACACTACCTCCTGTGTAGGTAGGTTGCTCTTGGGATACAAGGTACTCAACTATGTATGTACCCTTGCAAAGGAGTCAGATTTGTCCTCCCTACATCCTTGAACATCAGTCTTGTGGTTAAAAAAAATGCACCAAGAATATGCCACTAGGCACCACTACCTCTTTCAGTCAAATTATCCATGCAAGTGCCTAAATTCTATCCTTTTCCCTTCTCTTGCTTACAAGTAGAGATATTTCAGCTATCATCTGTAAATATTGAAAACTATCCAAGGGCGTTGGGGGTTTCAAAAAGCACTGAAGTCATTCTGATCTATTTTAATGTTCTAGGAAAGCAATCACTGGATGAATAGAAGCAACAGGAGAGGTGAAAAATGGAAAGATAAAATACTGCAGCAGAAACTGATGCTTCAGTAATCAGTAAACACTTGTGCTGATTCCCCAGCCAGGTAGGACCGGTTGATCAAAGCTTTCTACAAACCTTTGTACAACTCTGTGTTGAAGGAAATCCTGATACAAGTGGATTTTGATTGATTCAATTATCTTTTGAGTATTATTTTGTTTATCTGGCCAAATCCCACCCAAGTCTTTCTGAGATTATCAAAGGGCATTTTAAAGTTCTAGGGATTCTGTCACTACTTACCACAGCATCTATCCAAGCCATGCTCTCGCATTTGAAGCTGCACCTTTTTTCCAGTGAAACTGAACTATTAGCTGTCCTTTCAATAAATCCAGGAATGGCTAGAATGAGCAAGTGAATTACTCTATGCCTTTCATACATGTATATAAATGACACAGTTTAATATGGAGAAAACAATTGTCGACACACAATAATTACATATAATTTCATATGCTCTGATATGTGCAATTTAGTGTTTTATTAAACAAATACAGTAGCTAACCAAAATCAGATATCTGATAATGGGAAATAACATTAAATCCTGCGTTCCTATGGTAATTATTGGTCATATGAAATGGCATATGCTCTAAAACATAACACAGAAAATTACCTTCCTGTGAAATAAGAAATACGATAGAAATAAAGTTAAGGGACATGTTTATTTCTGAGCTTTCTGCAAGCAAAATTGCTTTGATACAAAATGAGTTCAATGATACAGTGCTACCATCCACTCAAGCAAAAGAAAACCTCACATTTACATGAATGCACTTTATATTGATATTCTTACAGAATAATAGTTCAGATATCCAGTATGTGTCTGGCCTCATTGAAAGCAATGGCACAGGAATGCTGCAAGATATTGGAGTATCATATTATTGGCAAGTGCTTAATTAACTCTGTGAGTTCTCTGAGAGATGCTGTATAAATAAGGGTATTGTGAACGTGTGTTTTTATTCCTTAGTAGTTTTGACAGACATCGTTTAGTGTTGGTTTAGTTAGCTCAAAATGTGTAATTGTGTCTTTTGGCTTTCAGTATTCTCTTTTTCTTTTTTAAAGAAAAATCATGAGGTATCCTTTACTGTTAACTAATGACATAGTGATAGGCCTTTTTTATTGAGGTTGCAGAGACTTACTGTACATTCAGTACACTGTACATTCGGCAATTATTTTTAGTGTACTTTCTACATGTTACTGTGTACAACTGTTAGTTTACATTAGAACTCTTCCCCTTCTCACAGGATACAGCAAAACAAAAAAGAATCTGACAAAAATTATACACATAAAGTAAGAAGACAAATACACAAATAAGGCCATCTGCAGAATTAAAAATCCACCTCTTGCGATATTTCACAGTAATTTCTACATAATATTTTACATCTTATGAACTTAAATATTTAATGCAAAAGGAAAAGACCTTTGTGAAGCCAATCATATTATCTCTTCAAGGACTTGTCCGATTTGCTGGCTAGCGGCCTTCTCTGGGGAGTTGGAATTTTAGAAGGCTTGGCGGATCCTGGCCGAGAACCTGCTCGGGGTGTCGGCCTGCTTGTAGCAGGAACAGTCTCTGACATATCTGAGCACACAGACTGGATTTCTGAAATGTCAAAGTCAGATGCGTCACTGCCTCGGCGGCTGCTTGACCTGCTGCCAGCCTTGCTTCCTGCTCGGCTACCAGGTCTGCTTGGAGTTCTTCTGGTTTCTAGAAAGAGAGGACATAACCATCAGGATCAAGGGTAAGGATGGAACACCAGTGCAAGTCTTTCCTAGGTCTTTGGCAACCCCAAAAATTTCTCATTGCACAAACTAAACTTTACACCTCTGCCAGGCAAGCTAAATGATGCTGTCTCACACTAAAGAAAAGAAAATGCAAGATCAAATAGTGACACATAGTTAATTCATCCCTAGCATACCTCATTAAAAATGCATTTTCCTGGCAGCTTTTCTTGACTTTCTAGACATGCATTTTCTCAGATATTAATTGGGGGGAAAAAAAAAAAAATCAGCATTTGGTCTCTTCATGCATTCATAATTTCTAAGTATAGGCACCCTGGAGATGCAAATGAACATCCCGATGTTTAAATGTGTACCCCTCTTTTTTTAAAAAAAAATTAAAATCCATACAGATGAAAGCTACATCTAAACAAGGGAAAAGTATACATCCTGCCCAACAAAGGGCTGAGAAGATGAGCTCTCAGCAAGCCTACTAAGTAAATCCTGCCCAGACAATGTTCCATGAAGCAAAAAACCACAACAGGGAATCTTAAACAGAGAACAATTAATGCGGTTTCTCATAATTTTCCAATTACTAATTAAGTATTTTTGATCTCCACAAATCTAGTTCCCTGTATGTATGACGAATGCTATGTTGAAAAGCACAGCTTCACTGCTTTCCATTTTTGTATACTGCTCTAAAAATCTCTGTGGGATATTCCATAAATAAGGTAATCTACAGCTGCTCCCTGCAGCTCTTCCAAAAGAAATGGACAGGTCATGACTAAGTGACCCCTTTGCTCCACCACAATTGAGAATAACTTGAATACTGTAAAGAACTGGATCCTTTGAGTAAATGCTTCTTCCCTAGTTATCCTTGGGCAGATACACTGGAGGTACCATTGTCAAGAAGATTGCAGTCATGAATTTGCATATCCAGAGCTGAACATGTGAATGGAGGGTCTGATTATGTGCACCCTCAGCAATGGGATTTTTACTTTTTACTCCTTCCCACTCTTCTGACATCTCCCTTGAACCCTAATGTGACCTCAAGTATTCAGGTGGAAAACAAAGCAAGTGGTAGATCAATCTCTGAAGTCAAGACACTCACCTGCAAACTGAGCTCTGACTCTGGTAGCTGCTGTTGACAGGATGCCACTGTCTTCTCCTGAGTGGAAACCCTTCCCTGATAGATACCCTGGCAGTCTGAGTTTACTTCCTTGAATTGGTGTTCCCTATGCAAACCAAAACACAACAAAAAATGCTTTTTTAACTGAAGATGAGGACTGGTATTAGGGGCTACATAGCTTAGAATATGATCGTCATATCAACATTCACTGTGAATGTGAAATACTGGTTTGAGCCACTATGGGCATTATTCAAAATGTGAAGTTTAGAATGTTCCTTTAGCAGTTTGCATTTGAAGTAGTCCAAATGTAAAACCACAATAACAACAAAAATTTAACAGTCTGCATAACATTTTAACATTTTTCTGTGTACTTCAAATCATATGAAGAAAGAAAAAAAGCTATCTTCTTATAATTAGTCAGGCAGGTACGATTAGTTGATGGTACATATTGAGATTTTATGTCTGCATAATTGACTTTCAACCATTCTGGCTGCAGTTATAGATGGTGAAAATGTTTTTTAAATTGAAACAAGGCTACCAAATTTCAAAAACCTTTTGCTAGGAGAAAAAAAATCAAAAAACAAACAAACAAACCAGAACAAGAAAAAAACATAAAAAAGGACATAGGACCAATTTAAAAAGTTCTAGTTGTCAATATACTGCCTTACAGTGTCTCTGCTGCACAGTCTTAACTTGCCTGCTTTCTTATTTCTGAAATGAGTTTTGATTTACAATCTGCCCCAAATAAAAACATTTCTTTCACAGCCACAAAAATTGAATCATCAGATCTCAAAATGAGTATCACTCACTAAATAAGAGGTGTATGCAAATAAAGAGGAAAACTACAGTATACACAGAAACTTAATTAACAAAAAAATACTTCATAAATATCCAAAAATAAGAACAAAGAGTGCAGTGATGAATGCAGTTTGTGGAGTAGCCTGGATCCCAGGATCCTGCATTTTGTGCCTTTGGTGCCCATACAATTGTAGGTAGAATTAGGTACTGAAAACCAACACCCAGAGAAGTGTGTTGGAAGCTGCCTTGAGCTAAGAACAGAGCAGAGGCCTGGCAGGAGCTTGCCTGGCAGCTGCCACTTCAGACCACTTCTGGCACTTCTGAACAAAAGAGTGCTGAGATGCTACAGAGCAATCTGCTGGCTCTGACAGGGCAGGTCACAATATTGAACTCTTGTTAAAGCCAAGTACAGCGTTTGACATACAGCTCGCCGCACCCTGGGAATCTCTGCTATACAGACACTGCTTGGGAGGGTAAGGAGAAAGGGAACACTGTTACCTCACTGAAGCTGCTGCACTCTGGGCAAGACACTGGGATGAAATCACCAGTGCAGAAAATGAAACTAGCCTGTTCTTCAGTTTTGCCCTAAGCCCAAATGCAGTTTACATATAAAATGAAT
>VYZR01060804.1:8987-21010 GCA_013400675.1 Oxylabes madagascariensis
TATTATTTCTTATCTTGGTCTGTATTAATACTAGATCATCCCCTCCATTTGTTTTTCATTTCTTCTACATCAAGTACTTTCAACCTGTTTGACAAAATATTGCCATTACAAAAACATACTTTAAGCTTCACATTTGCAGATTTCTGAAGGATTTAGAACTTACTCAAAACCAGGATAGAAGG
The DNA here is from genome assembly GCA_013400675.1 of Oxylabes madagascariensis. Classification (NCBI taxonomy): domain Eukaryota; kingdom Metazoa; phylum Chordata; class Aves; order Passeriformes; family Timaliidae; genus Oxylabes; species Oxylabes madagascariensis. Next base: position 9,170 of record VYZR01060804.1, read on the forward strand.
CACAAGTATTTTTCCTAATTTAATTTACAAGTGTGACTGTAAATATTCATCTCCACATTCAACATGCAAAACCAGTCATCTTCTTTTCTTTTAGATCTCAATTACTAAGTACTAGTAAATAGTAAGAACCATCAGCACATCTTTGAGAGCACAATATCTTCATCTATTTAGAACCCAAGAAGCAAGTGACTTGTTAAGACTTCTCCATTTCAAAAATATCTGGATTCTAGAGGAGATGAACTTTGAAATAATATCCTGACCACATAAGCCCTCTGATGAAACATTGATTAATTTATAACAGCTTTTTATTGTTTGATTCAACTCAGTGTGAGTTGTACCTTCTGCCATAATGAAAATATTAAGACAGAAAAAAAAACGCCTGTTTAAAATGGTGTGGATGTATGGAATTTTTTTCTACTGTGTCCATTTAGTATATACTGGTGTGTTTCTTTTTCCCCTCCCACAGTTATACTGGAGAAACAAACTCAAACATTCTGCACCTGAGCACAGCATTATGACAACTATCAGCTAAATACAAGAGCAAAAAGCAAACTTTGTCCCCCATTACACTACAAGTCTGTTTGTTTACCTTTATAGAATGGATTGCTTTGGGCTTGCAGTCGAGTTTTGATAACATCAAGAGGAGTTACTAAAATGAAACAGAAGTAATTTAGAAACACCCTGGATGCCCTGAAAATGTAGAAGTTTACAGATACCTTATCATGAACTTCTAGAACCTTTATTTGTTTTGTTTCCAGGGAGGGAAAAGAAAAAACCTAACAGTTTTTAAAATGTTATCAGGCAGAGAGAAAAGGGATGTTAGCAGACAGAGACAATGTTATCAGAGACAAAAGAGAACTACACACCCTGTATGGTTTGCAAGACATCAAATCTATCTTTTCTAATTTGCTAACAAATGTTGTAACATTACATGGGCATGAAATATTAGAGATACACAAAGCTCATTCAAAAACCACTGTGTTTGGTTGTTGGAAATTGCTAAAACTTGTTATATAATGTTCTGCTGCTAACCTTTTATAAGTAGCATACCACAAGGCATACAAAATCAAATTTTGGCCTCTGGCATATAAAATAGCACAGCATTCTTCATGTGTTTGTTCTTTCTCAATAAACTGACCATAATACAACTTAAAAAAAAAAGTTTAATTTTTTTTTATTAAAAAGTTAAAAGTCAAATTTAAGTTAATTTTTTAAAAAGTTAAAAGTCAAAATTCATTTTGTACTTCTCTTTTTTGCTGCATGTAGCCAATATGTAAAACGTTGGGGTTCTTGAAAACTAAGTGAAGGTTTAGTGAACATTTCACTGCTTCCACTGCAGCCCTTACAACTATCACAGGCTGAGACTTGCTGAACACCGCAGTGGTTGGGCAGCTGGACCACCTTGCTCTGACTGTATCGGCTGAGGGCTTGATTCAGTTGCCTGCATATAAGCAGCTGGTCCCATCTGAGTCTCTAAGGTATCCAAAATACCTACTGAGTTGACAGAAATGACACAACACCTACAACTTTACTCACCAAGTGTCAGCTGAAGTCAAACACTAGTCTGTGTCTCTCTGAAGACACTCCTGTGCTCAGGCAATGCAGTCACACCTCAGCTCTCTGGTGCTGCCTCTCAGCTGACTAACAGGTGGTTGAATAATTGGCTCACACTTCAGTATCTCAATGTAGGGATCAAAATGTGACTCCTAGAGTTCAACTAAATTGCTTAAAATTCGCCATCTAGTAGCATTTCAGCCACTCATGCTATTCTAGCTCGTCTCAGGCTGGCACTTCAGACAGAAGCCAGTCTCCTATATCCCCTCTTAAGCACCAACACCTTACCCATACTAGAATTCTGGGTATGTACACATAATGAAATCCATTTTTGGAATTCCACAGGTCTGATGTACAGGACACATAGTGAAACAGAACAAAAAGACTATGAATTTGACATGTTCCTGGTAAGATCCTATTTTGTAAACATTTGGAGATTTTGCGGGCGGAAATCATGTTTAGAAAATTGCACATTTCCCTGTAGTTTAATCGACATTAAAACCAAAGTCACAACTAAAGGCTATCTTAAAACAAAAAGCAACAGAAGCACAAAGTATGAGTTAATGAGCTTGCAGAATTCCAAGAGATATGAGGTGCTGAAGGTAACCAACCAATGCCTCCTTTGGTAAGCACGGGGAAAGAGGTCCTGAGTGATGTGACTGAATGTGAAGCAGAAGATGAATTCCATCTACTATCCAGCAGTTTAATAGAGTAACAAAAATGTATCCTTAAAAGCACTGTTCAGGGAAAAAAAGAAAAAAAACCCAAATCAAACAATAAAAGTATTTAACAGGGTAAGACATAAGAGAACAATTGTTATTATTACACCTCACGGGGACCAGCCTTGTAGGATTTGTGTGTTACACTGTAAAGCAGACTTTTATCTAAAATATTTTTGAAGCAGCAGGAAATATGGAAATGAATTTTTTTAATAATTTTGTTTCTTCTCAACAGAAAGCAATGAATAACTACACCAAATGGAACAAAAAAGAAAACAGAAATTCAAAATTAGTAAATATTATTCTTACATTCAGAAATAGAGATTATCAGGGACACAAAAGATTTTAATTAACCATTCTTTTTAAAAGACAATAAAAAAGGGAAAACTATAAAAAAAAATCTTTGTTGAACGCATTAGTGGAAACATACATAAGCAGACATCATGATGAGTCAAACTGAAGAGTAATCACTTTGTAAGATTCTCTGTGGCCAGCTTGATAGTTTGCCTTACCAAATAATGACGTAATTATAGCTCCACAACAAGAGGCTATTGCTTGCTGAACAATGGTTAGTTTTTGTATGTTGATACCACTCATTTCAGCCATGGCTTTATCCCCGGAGAAGAAAAACCTGTTGAGGAACAGAAAAACATATTGCAAGACTATGCTCAAAATTTGCAGAAAAAAGTCAAGGAGTAAGTATTTTCAATTTTCGTTACTAAGTTATGAAGAACCAGCAATATTACTTTTCTACTTATATACAAGCATGTCAGTAATTTTTGAGATTATTTGAGAGTATCTGAGCCATGTTTTGCAAGTAAGTTTTCTAAAGACAATAAATCCTCAAAATCCTTCTTGCATGAATTACAACATTTGTATGTTCTTGCAGACCACATTAAATGTTTGACACGTATTACCCTTAACTGCAGCGAAGTGTTTACGAACATGCAAATAATCCTTACGAAGATAAACTCCCAGCCTGTGGCCCATAAACTGAGGCACTGCAGAATAATTAACCCAGCCCTCTTGCTCCCACCTCTCCTGAGAGAACCCAGGAAGGTCTCCCGGCTGATCCAACAGCCACAGCCTGCCAGTGACGACTGTGTACCCTGGCATGCCCCTCGTCTACTAATAATGCCACCATCAAATGCTTATTCCGTGAACAAATTCTGCTCTACAGCTGCATAGGCATGGTCACAGCAATTCAGGAGTGCATTCAGAATATCTGCAACTAGCCAGGACAGGAGACAATAAAAATACTTCAAAAAATAAAATCCCCAAATAGAGGTGTCTCTTTCAAAATGCACCACAGTGCCGAAGTGCAGCCCTAACTTTGATCCAAGATTTTCATTAGCTCTGTAAGAGCGTTTTGTTAGTTTCATTACGCTTCAAGTTAGATAAAAAAGATTAAGTTGCACAAACCAACTCCGGCCTCTCAGGTGCTAACAACTGCAACGGTGGATGGGGATATTGTTTATTTTTCACGTATCTTTCATTCAGAACGGGACCGCTGCCCAGAATTGCGTACATACCCATTTATCGGCTGCGCCCGCCGAGGGCAAAGCTCTCCGATACTCAAGAGTGCACAGCCCGGGCTGTGGCGAGGAGAGAACGCGGTCACTCCTACCCCGCCTCCCGACCAAGGCCGCCGAGCGCCGTCCCCACGGTCTCTTTCGCCTCTTTCGCCTCTTTCCCCTCCTTCCTTCCCTTCCTTGCCTTCCCTCCCCTGCCTTCCTCCCGCCCCTGGGCGGGCCGTGCCGCGCGGGCCGTTGGTGCGGCTGCGGGCGGCGCCGTGGCGGAGGCGGGAAGGCGGGCGGGCGTGCGGCGGCCGTGCCGATCGGGTGCCGCCCGAGCGGAGCACGATGTGACTCCGCGGGAAGATGAAGCCGAGCGCTGCCGAGGCCGCCGACAAAGGAGCGCGTCCCCGTAAGCGGCGGGGGGCTGTGGGCGGCGCGGGGGGGCTGCCGCCGTCGTTCGGGCCTTTCTTAGCCGGTGCCGCCATCCCGGCCGGGGCCGTGAGGCGCCGCAGCCCGGCCCGGGCCGGCTTTGGGCCCGAGCCGCCCTCGGGCTGGCGCTGCGAGCGGGGGGCAGCTGGGAGGGCCTTCGCCTGGGTGCGGGAGTGAAAGGTACAAGCGTGTCCCTGCTGTGGGGGAAATGGGCCAGCTGCTCCCCCGGGCAGGGCTCCGCTGGTGTTTGTATGGAGGGCGCCTTGGGCCCAGGGTGTGAGAAGGCACCCCCTTTGCGAGAGAGACTCCTCATTGCTATTGCAGTCCTGCTCATGCGCCCCAAACTTTTGATTGTCCCTGAGAGGTTTAATATGCGTGCTCCAATATTAGTTCCAGTGTTTAGAGTTTAAATATTTGAACGGCCCTGGCATGTGTGTGGTGCGTGTAACACCATATTTGAACCGTGGTCATCTACAGAATTTTCCTTGCACGCTTATCCGTCTTTTCTGTTTAGATTCTGGAGGAGTTGCACCAGCCTATGTCTCCTCATTTTCATATTTCTCTAGGGTTTTTTATCTCCCAGATCCTTCAAAACTGGCTGCTGTTCCTGCGTTATTTAGTGTGCTCATAAACCTTACTTAGAGGATTTCACAGCATGGGTAGTGGTTCTGCCCCTTTCCTAAGACTGTTTCAGAGAGGGAAGGAATACTTAACGGAGGGACTGTTTTGCATGTTGCCTTTTTGTCTCCAGAAGAGGCCTGCTCACTTCCTGTGGCAGCTCTCATTGTCTTGAGCTTCTCCAGAAGAGAAGCAACTAGGAGTACACCAGTGAGGAAGAAAAACCGATGTAAAACCAATACGTGGAATTGAGCAACGTGTTGTAGTGAAAGGTGTCCCTGCTTATGGCAGGGAGGTTGTAACTTGATGATCTCTAAGGTCCCTTCCAGCCCAAGCTGTTCTATGGAAGCTTGCTCCATCCAATTTCATAATTTAGGAATTTTTCCTTTTGAAAATAAAACCAAAGTCCAGTTCTGTTTAAATTGCCTTTTTTCTTTTTGTTTGTTTGTTTTTTTTGTTTTTTTTTTTCCCAGCAGATGGAATACAAGCAAAACCAGAAGCAATAAGCTCTTCCCTGAAGAATGTGAAAAAAGACACAGGAAAACCAGAGAGACTCAAATTTAAGCCACTCACTGGGAAGGTGTTTTACCTCGATATCCCATCAAATGTGATCTCTGAAAAGTTAGAAAAGGACCTCAAAGAGCTGGGAGGGGTATGTTAATAACAGAGACTTGTATGAACCTAGAAGGAAATATGCAGATGTGAAATGCCTTTTTTGTGTTCTTTGTAACTGCATTTTAATGTTATTTGTAGTTATCTGGGATGGAGTCTTTTTTTTTTTCTATGTTTGTGTTAAACTTAAGTCCCAACAATGAGCTTATCAGCAAATTATTCTGTGGATTTTCAAGAGGAGCTGCTTTACTGATTGGAACAAAAGTTCTTATTAGGAAGTTTTGTTTTCAGTTGATTATTCACCTAGCTTAAAATTTTAGGTTTCAAATTTATTAGGTTTCATTGTTTGAGGTGCTTTTTCTTCTGCTATTTCTGACTGTATTGACATGTTTGCATGTTACAACTAACAGTGTTCAGCTGAACCTGAAAGAGATTAAAGGAAGAGTTTTGTATGTTTTCTGTAAGTCAGTAACTTCACTAACTACTTTTTGCACAGAATATCTTAGTGCTTTTGAATACTTTTACTTAAATAATACATTTTATAAGCATCTTACTAATTTTTTTTCCTAATTCTCCTTTCTGTATGGAAGGAACTCTGATACAAGAAAGTACAGGATATAATAATAATATTAATTGCATTGTGTGTATTACTAAACACCTTTTAAGCACAGAGGCAGAAGGGATCTGCTTAAATTGCTAGCTGTTCTGAACATTGCTTTGGCAATACTTCTTTGACCTCAGAGGGACACTGAACAGCTTTATAAAATTGGTGCTTCTAAGTCAAGGTGCTGTCTGAAATCTTAGTGTCAGTAAGGAATAGCAATAACACAGTTTTGAGTTAAGTGCATTGTTGTACATCTAAAATCAAATAAGTGCATGCTGTCATTTACCTTTCTCTCTAAATCAGAATTTTAGGAATTCATATGTGAAAAGTAAGGTCAAAACTCAGAAACTGGAAAGGAAGGTTTTTTGGCTTATTCTGAGGAGTAGATGCCTCAACCTGAGGTTCTCAACAGCCTCATGACCAATTACCACACGTTCTGTTGTTATTTGTGTGGAGTGCACTTAAAAGTGCCTCTCTCTGTATATCCTTTTTCTGTAAAAGATATCTAGAGCAGAATTGAAAGGCACAGTTTCAAGCTGTGTGATTTGTGCTTTCCACACTGATTAGTAAAAAAAAAGGAAAATACCTCAAACTGTACAATCTGATATGAAATAACATGGTAGATATCTGTTAATCACACTGTAGCTGGCAGTGAAAGAGACTGAAGAAGCAAAATGGAAGAGAGTAAATGCAGAGAGTATGAGAATATGAATCTGCTTAAGACTTTTTTTGAGAAGTTTTATGAAAACTGTAGGTTTGAAACATGGTAGCTATCCTGAATTTTAGTTTTTTTGCTGGTTCTAAGCTCAGTAAATTTGTAGCTTCTTGCAGACTGTAAATTACATTTGCAAACACCTGCCTTTAAGTTTAGCTGAACACTTCTGTGTAATTTCTGTTACATAAAGTTAGAGCTGCTTTCCTTGAATTAGTCTCTTCTTCCTTAATGCAGTGTTTGCATTCTTGTAATTGGAAAGTATTACAAGTAGATAGTAAAAAATTGTAATAATCAAAACAAAGCAAAACTCTTTTGACAATGATTACAAAACTAAGAAATTGAAATTAGAATTTGTGACCGGTAAGATGCTAGTACAACTTAATTGTCAGTGTCATCTGGATATTTAGAAAATATTTTCTTGTTAACTCAGTGTTTTTGAACTTAATTGTTTGAAAAATTCTATCACTTTCCTTTAAAATATTCAATGTAAAATTGGGTTACTGATCTACTGTCCTGAAATAATTATTTGTTTTTTATCTTTATATTTAGAGAGTGGAGAGTTTTCTTAGTAAAGATATCAACTACCTGGTGACTAATAAAAAGGAGGCAAAATTTGCACCAACTCTTGGCCAGATTTCTCCTGTTCCTAGTCCAGAATCTGCACCTAATGGAGGAAATGGTTCACCTCATCCCAGCAGCCGAAAAGATCGACATGATGGAAGTTCGTTTAAGATAGTAGATACAGTAAGTTTCTTAGTAGTAATACTGCAAATCAGGTGCAATCCATGGCATATGCTCTTACAATTTTTCTCCTATTTTGTTTCCTAAAGGTGGCAGCAGTTTCCTTGGGTGAATAAGGGTTTTTCTTTTGAACATTCTTTTAAATTTATTTAGGCTAACTTGTTAAACTTAACTAACTCAAACTAATTCAGCAATTTTTTAAAACTAATTTTAAAAAGGATCCATTTTTTGCAAATAAGCCGAGTACACTAAAATATGTTCTAATGTAGTATGTATGACTTGCAACACTAATGTCATGTTTGACAGCTGGATCAGGCATGTGATGACATCCGGTGATTTCTGTCTCTTTAGCAACACAGCCTATTAAAATCTGGCTGATTTGATGTTGTTAATGCTGATAGCTGCAGAAATGTTCTCTGATAGTAGTAGAAAATAATTAAAATTGAGCATTGTGAGTATTAGGATTTTCTCAGCTCTTTCTTAGGGGATCACATTAATTGCAACACTTAGTATCTGAATTTGTGCAGGTTTATGTGAAGTTTCTTACATCGGCAAGTCTGGTGTCCTTTCAAAATCTAGTTGAAAATAAGTAGCTGTACTGTATTTATGGTGCTTATTTAGAAACATGGCCAGGCTGCAGGCTGGTCTTTGGATCGCATAGGCGAGGTCACCTCATTTTGCAAACAGTCTGGATAAGTAAAGGCAGCTCATTGTGATTAAACAGCAAAAAGTAGAGAAAGAAAATGCACTGGTGGTAGAAAAGCAGGGGATAAGACAGAGGCTATGATTATATTCATGACTAATTTTCACAAGCCCAGGTGATGAAACCTCATCTTTCGGTGTGTGTCACTGGCTGCTTATTCCCACCGTCTACTTTGCTCCAGCACTAACATTGCAGTGGCCTTTTTTGGCTGAAAATTATTACTTGTTGGGTTTTGGGCTTTTTTCCCTTTGACTGTAGCAACTGTAATCCTGTGAGAAAGATGCACATTATTGAAAAATTAGCAGTAGGATGAACAAAAGGAGACCCTCGTAGTTAATGTATGTATTTGTTAAGAGCAATGTAAATGATCTCTCTTTGCTACAAATGTGTTTCCGTTTTAATGTAGGTACGTATGAGCAGAGGAAGGTCCTTGGTTGAAAAAGCAATCAAAGAACAGGTAAGCCAAATAATCAACAAACTTGTGCTTCAGAACCTTGGTGGTTTGTTTTTCTATAAAACAAGCAGTAGCAAAAGCGATCTTAGTGGTTTTAGAGAGAAGTCAGTCATGGAATGCTCAGGCAGAAGTTGAGGGATTATCCTAAGTGAAGTGTCAGGTATGTTTTCTGGGTACTTCCTAAAGAATTGAAAGTGAAATTTTAGTAAAATTTGTCAGGATTGCTAATACAACTAGCATTTGAGAGGTGCTCATGAAGTTAATGTATAAATTCACTATCTTCAAATCTTACTATAAAATGTGGTCATGAGGAACAGTTTTGGTTTTCTGAAGGTTAAATGTATTCTTGTGATGGTGAGGTGCTGTAATACAGAGACAGACAGAAGAGGAGTCTAGGAGAGTATTCTTCTGGCTAGAAGCAAAGCATCTGCATTTTAGTATCAGCTTTCATATTACATGTTATATTTTTAATTATTTTAAGTAATTACTATGTATTGTTTAAGATTATTAATATAATTTATTGCTTGCAGGACTTAATCCCTTCTGGTAGTATGCTATCCAATGCTTTGAGTTGGGGAGTGAAGATTCTTCATATTGATGGTAAATGTTTTTGTTAGATCAAGCCTGACTTGAATGTGTAGCGTTCATTTAACTGTTCTTTTGTTGAACTGGAAATATTAAAAGTTATGTCAAACATACAAAAATTGAGTCAACTGAGTATAATTCTCCCACTTTTTGGCAGATGTTAAGAATTGCATTGAACAAAAGAAAAGGGAGCTCTATCTAATCAAAAGAACAGGCAGTTCTTCTAAAGATGTGGTAAGTGCCTCTCGGCCATTTACAAAAATGTCATTTGTTTCATTAACTTAGAAAACACTAAGAACTGCCTGCAGTGAAGCTTGTCGATTTTATTTTAATGAAGGTATTGCTCATTTTCAGTTTTTCACAGACTATAATGTCTTGTGAATTGATTTAAAAACCATCTTTGAAAATACAAAATATTTGCTGTATATTTCAACATAATTTAAAAATAACTTTAATAGTAGCATTGATTCCATAGTGTGTTAAGCTGTGCTCTTGCAAAGGATATCTAAGAGTCAGAAGTGCTGAACTGTCTGAAATTTCCATTCTGCTTGCCTGAAAAGTAATTAATAAAATGTATTGTTGTTTTAGTATGATGTAAATGGCAGCTACATTGCCTTGTATAATTTTCCATATGATACAGGGATTAGAAATTCTTTCATTTTGATGGGCCATTTTGAAAAATCATAGTTATGTTTCTTGGAGGAGCTGTCTCTATAAGGAATCTGCAACTCTTCCTGCATAGAGAATGAGCATAAAGCATCTCGAAGCTATTTTGCCAAGTATGTGGAGTTGGCCAGTGAAAATCCCCTTTTCTCAGGTTTTTAGTGTGTGATGTAGTGAGGTCTTGTGTGCTCCATCTGCAGTTGCTTAGTAATTTGTACAATTGTCTAGTTTAGCCATGGGGCCTGATAAATAAACAGAACCAAGCTACCCAGCGTGTGTTATGTTGTTTTGGAATGTAATATTGCATAGTTCTTGTGGCCACATAAAATCCGCTGCCAAGTCATCACTGTGTTTGTGGATAATGGGTGAGGGTTTTTGGGAAATAGTATGAAATGAGTTTGTACTTAGACTAGAATCAATTACGTTTAACAGCTGGTGCTTGAATGTAGACTTCACTTTTTTCTGAAGATAAAATCTTCCTCTAAATCTTAGTCTTTGTTGCTAGAAATAATGAAAGACCCAGCCTGTGTAAATCCATTCAAATGAAAATTACTGTTTTAGTTGGAGATACTTGCTGTTCTGCAGGTTTTGGTGGCATTTTGCAGCTTGCAGTTCATTAGGATTTACAAAGTGTTGTAAAAATGTTAACTGTATTAAAGACTGAACTTTCAGCCGTGGCNCTAGCTTTCTTTGCTTGTATTTGCTTTTAGAAAAAATAAATTGAGGCACCTGAAGGAGAGCGCTTCTTTTTTTCAGTGTAGAAAGAAATATTTCTTTGGGAAACATGTTACCTTGTTTCAAAGTACTAATGAGCGTAATTTCCTGAAAGATTCATCATGACTTCATATGAAGTCATGATGAATCTTTCAGGAAATTACGCTCATTAGTACTTTGAAACAAGGTAACATGTTTCCCAAAGAAATATTTCTTTGGGAAACATGTTACCTTGTTTCAAAGTACTAATGAGCGTAATTTCCTGAAAGATTCATCATGACTTCATATGAAGTCATGATGAATCTTTCAGGAAATTACGCTCATTAGTACTTTGAAACAAGGTAACATGTTTCCCAAAGAAATATTTCTTTGGGAAACATGTTACCTTGTTTCAAAGTACTAATGAGCGTAATTTCCTGAAAGATTCATCATGACTTCATATGAAGTCATGATGAATCTTTCAGGAAATTACGCTCATTAGTACTTTGAAACAAGGTAACATGTTTCCCAAAGAAATATTTCTTTGGGAAACATGTTACCTTGTTTCAAAGTACTAATGAGCGTAATTTCCTGAAAGATTCATCATGACTTCATATGAAGTCATGATGAATCTTTCAGGAAATTACGCTCATTAGTACTTTGAAACAAGGTAACATGTTTCCCAAAGAAATATTTCTTTGGGAAACATGTTACCTTGTTTCAAAGTACTAATGAGCGTAATTTCCTGAAAGATTCATCATGACTTCATATGAAGTCATGATGAATCTTTCAGGAAATTACGCTCATTAGTACTTTGAAACAAGGTAACATGTTTCCCAAAGAAATATTTCTTTGGGAAACATGTTACCTTGTTTCAAAGTACTAATGAGCGTAATTTCCTGAAAGATTCATCATGACTTCATATGAAGTCATGATTAACACAGGGAGACTCTCATAAATTATCTACAGCTAAATCTTTTAAGTACAGTGCAGAATAATACTCACAGGGATTTTACACCATCTCTCTTTTTTTCAACAGGGAAAACACGTTACTGCTCAAAAGTCAAAAAGTAAGTACTTCAATAATTGCAGAGGTTTCTTGCTTGACTTATTTTCTGAATGCTTAAAAATGTGCTGGAGTTCTCCTGTGGTCACATGTGCACACCAGTTTGTATGTCCAAGAGAAGCATGTAGAGAAACTTTGTGGAAATCAAGAGTGTGTCAAAACCTGTAC
>VYZR01060808.1:0-20225 GCA_013400675.1 Oxylabes madagascariensis
GCGCCGAGGGCGGGGTAGGGAAGGGAGGCGCCGGCGGAGGCTCAGCGGGTGCGGGGCCGTGGGGGAGCCCGGGGCTGTGGGAGCGCCGAGGGGACACTGAGGGGGCGAGGCGGTGGGGACGCCTGGGGGAGCCCCGAGGGTGGAAGGCGGAGGGGAGTCCCGAGGGGTCGGCACGGGGCGGTAGCGGCGCTGAAGGGGCCCCGGGGGGACGCGCGGTCGCGACACTGAGGGGCGTCCCGGGGGAAAGGACACGCCGGGAGAGCTGTCCGCCCCGGGGCCGCGCCGCCGCAGGGGCTGGCCGGGCCCGGCCCCCGCTGTTACCTGGGGCTGAGCGCTGCAAGCATTTCCCTTCTCTTTTATTTTGTTTCCTTCGCACAGCCAGTCTGAAGCTCGTGAGAAGTATGCGAGGCGTGGGGTTGTGGTTTTTTTTTTTTTGGTCAGCGTTCGTAAGCCCGAGTCGCGCCCCTGCAAAATGAGAACTTCCTTTATGGGGAAGATTTTTCTCACGTAAGGGCTGCAGATACTGGGTTGTAAAGGTTTTAATAACAACATACAGAGCAACAGATTCCATAATCTTAAAGTTAGTTTAAAACATAAAGTCTTTGTTACATTTAATGTTTTAAAAGAACTTTCAGAACCTTAGGAAACAAAAATATAAACCGTAAGAGTCAGTTAAACCTTAAGAAGCAGATCTCTATTTCTTTTCAAAACTATTCTTACACGTGTTTACACGGTGAAATATTTTGATGGAAAGTTCCTGGTCCATGCCTGGGCAGTATTGAAGCTATGAAGCTGGCCTGACAGGTCACCTAGGGATTCTCTTGCCTTGGAGAGCCTTTTGTTAATGTAAAGCTGTGGCTGTTTTCTGCCTCCTTCCCTGTGGTTCGTGCTGTATGAAGTAAACACGGTGTGGCCAGAGCGCAGGTGAGCTTTGACCAGTGCTGCCTGCTCAGATGGTTTCTGGGCAATGGTCGCGGGCCATTCAATTAAGCTTAAGGGAGCTTAATAGCCTTTTGAATAATCGGGGCGCTGTGCTGGCCCCTGGCAGAAGCCATGGTCAGAGCAGGTAGAAAACGGCGAATTCTTTATGAGTCCCACCCTTTATTCTCTCAAATTCACAGTCTGCTCAGCAGTTCCTGAGAGTCCCAGTCATAACAATTATTGGGTAAATAAAAAGTGAAAAGAGGGATGAATCCCGTGTCTAGGAGGCTGACCTGTTGTGTGAGAGTGTTTGTAAATGCCCATACAGACTGTGTATTTACACAGAAAGCCAGGCGGAGCGCAGGTAAATAATTACTGCTAAAATGCTATTACTTTCAGTAAATACAAACTAATATTTGCTGCTCATCACAGTGTTTACTGAGGAAGCCAGAAGAACCAGAACCAATGTTTGTTCCCGGAGAGGATTTCATGCCAGCTGTCAGAAATACATCTACTCATCTCTTTCCCTGTAATGATCCTCTGCCTTCTCTTGGCATAAATGGTTTGGATAATAAAACCCTTTACTATTTGTCTCTGCATCTTACCTCTGTTTCCACAAGGAAAAACAAAAAACCAAAACAAAACAAAAAAAAAAAAAAAAAAATCCAGGCAGAATAATAAATACAAAATGTTAAAATGGCTATAAACAGAAATATATGTCTCCACAAGCCATAAAGGGGATTAACCATGATTTGCTATTGTAATGTTGGCTCTGGTCTAATAATTTCCTTTGGAGGAGAGTTAGCATAGAGTTAAAATACAGTCTAATGACCCAAGCAACGTATTTCCTTATGCTGGTAGTTTAGATCAGAACCAGCTCCAGCTACTCCTGGCAAGTTACATATGTGATTCATTAGATTTCACCCAAGTCAAAAGTTAACGTTGTAACACTTGTTTTAAAAGATAAAATATGCAATCCCATAGGAAGTGGGCTACTAGAGAAGACAGCTGGAAATATTCCTTGGACAGATGCATAGCTTATATTCAGATTTATCAATAAAAAAAGTGAGTATTAACAACATTCATCCTTCTTAACCACTTGGAACAGGGAGCGTCGAGTGTTCTGCAGAAAAAAACTGGTTTCTACCTACTGAGGTTAAAGGATTAATGAATACTTGGCACATGAAAAATGAATAGTGATAGCAAGAAGAAGATTGCATGTAGACAGTGTGATAAGGTGCGTAACAGAGAAACATCCCATTACACACATTTCTGTGCTCTGAGAAAAAGACAAAGCTCATTTCCATTGAATTTCAGATAAAATATTTTAAAACATCAATATTTATTTTGTCATACTTAGAAATACTTTATTCATTTATATAAAATGTCTAAAGAAATCATGTTGAAGAGGTGTTGGTGACTGACATTGGGTGATAACATTTGTTCTTCTTGAGTTTCATTATGTGCTATGTTGGCTGTCTACATGGTCTATTGCCTGCTACTAAAAACTATTACCCATATACATGAATTTGCAGGGCAGTATCTAAAGCAAAAAAATATGTGGCTACATTTGCAAGAGGAATGTATTACATGATTATATATCAATAGATTGATACAGAAGTAGGGATATTACACATTAGTATTTGATATATAACACAGATTTATAGAGAAATGTAGTTCTCAATCTCATGCTTTTATGGAAAACCTGTCCTACTAAATCACTATCTTGGCTCACTCCATACACCTGACCCCTCTGTTTCTAGTCTCATCTAGCTTAACAAAGCTGAGCATAATTGTCTGTTTGAAAATGTTCTGGCTTACCTTTGAATACAGAAATACTTTGAAAGCATTTAGTGTTTCTCAAGATTTAGAAAGTTCTTTTTTCTTCTTTTTTTTCCCTTGAAAGAAGAAACTGTAATTATATTTCCTTTGAATCAACAGGACTTTTCAGCATTTTTTCAGAAACAGAGTCATAAATTTTGAAACAGGAACCTTAACAGTGTACTGCCATATATTATTCTAAAATTAGAAAATTGTACTTTTGAAGCCAGGAGAACAAATCAGCCCACTGACCCTTTTTGGTTGCTTGCTTTTTCTAAAGCTCAATAAGTGTGTTTATGTGTGATTTTAGACTTTTTCTGTAGTTCTTCTCCAATTCTGCCCAATTACCTACAGAGCAGTACTACTGAATCACTTTTATTGAGTCCCGCTGCTTACAATATCAGATGGCTCTTTCCAGTCTTCCTGTAGCTGTTCTTCCCCTAATGGAGTTTCCTAAAACTTACCAAAAACAAGGTACTACAAAGTCTCCTCTTGATGTTCCTCAGCCTCTCATCTTTCTGGTTTTTGTCCTCCACTGATACAAATTTTTCTTCATTGTCTTCTTTGTTTTATAATTTTCTCTCAGATCCTATCCACGTGCAAATAAATAATACTCTTCAACGCAATTTAGTAATTTAACAACTTCTACCTTGAGGCATGTATTAAGGTTACATTTTTATTAATAACTGATCATTTTTCAAAATGGAGAATAGCACCACCAGCAGAGAGCACACTGGAACCTCAGAACAAAAGAAAACAAAAAGTCAATAACGTATTTTAACAATGTCTGCCTGAAACACATAAAAATACTTCAGAAATACATCAGTAATGTGCTGAATATTGAGTGATTTTGTAATTTAACACCAGTTATAAAAAAAATCACTTAAGTTACCTATTGTTTATTCCATTTCAGATTGTATTCAATTTTTTAATTCAAATAAACAGCACCAAAAAAAAATCAACCTTACTACTCAAACCAAAACCTAAATGCATTTTTATTTGGTATGCATGGTTAGACAAAAGCTTTAACAAATTACATGATACATTTTAGAAGACAGATTGTGTTCATTTGCTGAACTTAGAGAAACCTTTGGGTTGACAGATAATCAATTCAAATACCTACAGCTGAGGGATTGTATTACTGATTCCTTTCACAAGCCTTCCCTTTTGGATACAGGCAAATAAACGTGTTTTCTTTGCCAAGGAATTGCCCACACCGGTAGATATGGTTGCTGTCTTGCAATCCAGCCTGTGAACATCTGCCAAGTGCTTCCTCCACTCTTTCTCCATTCAAACTAGTGTTAAGCTCAACATGAATATATGTACCTTGCCCCTTTATCTGACAGTTGCCATCAGGCATGAGAGTACAGACTGTTTCGGGCCAGGACATCAACTTCTGTTTCTTTGAAACTACTTACAAAGTGTTTCAACATGCGTGGCACTCTGCCATCAAATGCTAAGCTTTATAGTCCACTTCTAGGTGGCCATTAACCAAAACAGTCAGTCTAAAACGTGGAAGTACAACTACCAAGTATCAGGGTTGTATTTCACGGGCTTCGCTCAAACATCAGCAGTACTATTCTGTAGGTATGAACGTTGGAGCTTTTGGACACTGTGTCTGTATTTTTTTCTCTGTATTCCATATAAACGAATTAAACAGGCTATCAGGAAATCTTTCCTACAGCCCACTGTCATTAAACTCCCCCTAAAAATACACAACCTAGCTCATTGCATAAATGGCAGTGTTAGTGTACACAATGCAGCCTCTATGATATAATAAAGTATATAACGGAGAGTAGTTCAGTTACACTACACAAGAGAGGGAAATTATAATCTGATATAATTAATAGGTGTGCATTTTTCTCCAGGGACAGAGATCAAAATATTCATTTTGCCAGATTTAGACTAGCAATGTTTCCAAGACACATATTCTAGGAAAGTGGGGCCGCAAAGTAGTAATGCTTCACTCCCTTGATCCAAAAGCTCTGTGTCCTTTTTATAACCTTGGACTAAGATCATGCATTTTTTTTTTTTTTTTAATTTTAAACTTGCCTTCTTTTAGAAAGAGCCCTTAAAGGCTTATGATCTTATTCAAGATCCAGAAAAACAGGAGGAATGGTTCCTTATTTAGTATAATCTGAGACTGGCAAAATATAAAAGGGAGTAGGAAATCATCAAAGGGTATGTTCTGGGGAAGGTTTGATATGTGCATGTCTTTAATGTTTGGTTACATTATGTTTTTGCAAAAAAAAAAAAAAAAAAAAAAATTTGGAGATGAGCACTTCCTAGCTCTGAACACCATGTTAATGCAATGCCCATGAATGGAATGGATTGCTCTGGATTTTCATTTCAAAACTCTGTAGTTTGTAGCTGAATTTATGAACCTAAATATCACCCTAATAAAATTTCTTACATCATTTTAAGGGCTGTGTTCAATTCCATGATCTCAGCTCCTTGCATTAAACACTGTGTTGTTTGGTTGTTTGGAGACAAAAAAAGAAAGGGATTCATCCCTTAAACTGCTTTATAAAGAGAGGCACACAGTAGAATCACATGAACATTGGAGCTACTACATTTCATATGGTAAGATAGGGATATAATATAGGACAATCTTTCTCAATTTTCCCTGTAACTCCCACTGTCTTGTATTCTGTATGGCTCCTGGTAATATTGTGTTCTACTGCATCTGTGTAAAACGGATGACATCTAATTTGTTCCCTGTGCATGACTTCCATAGGCTCCGAAGAAGTTCTGCATGTTAAAGACCTGGGGGAGAAGATTCAAAGCCAGAAGAAATGTTTCAGAAATAGCTGGGGGTAGTGCACAGCCGTATGAGAAGTGGATGAGGCCATTTGGTCTGTTCAGCCTGGGGGAGACTGGGGGAGACCTCATTGCAGTTACAACTTCCTCCTGAGGGGAAGCAGAAGGACAGGTACCATTCTTGTGACCGGTGACAGGGCTCAAGGAAATGACATTACCTGAGTCAAGGGAGGTTTAGGTTGAGTATCAGGAAAAAGATTTGTCTCTCAGAGGGCAGTTGAGCACTGGAACAGGCTCCCCGGGGAAGTGGTCACAGCACCAAGCCTGAGTTCGAGAAGTGTTTGGACAACACTCTCAGGCACATGGTGTGACTCTTAGGGTTTCCTGTGCAGGGCCAGGAGTTGAACTTGATGATTCTGGTGGGTCTTTTTCAACTCAGCATATTCTATGTTTCTGTGACTGAAAATTAAAAATGGTTGTTTTCAACTCTTCTGTTATGTAATTAGGTTGGCTTGAAATGCCTGGGTTTGCACCTGAGCATCATGGACATATCCATGATCATGGTGATTTCTGGATAGTATGCTTTCTTGATACGGAATGTTGATGACTCACAAGCATTAACAGGCTTTATCTGGACTCAGTTGTACATAACACATTACAGATGAGTAAATTGAGTCAATTATTTTTTTTAAATGAGTTATAGGGTTTTTTTAAATGCTGAATTTCACAGATTGTTAGCTATAGCTGTACCACTGGGTATCAATATAACAGTTGAAAAAATCTAAGCATTGTATTGTAGCAATTGCTTACTTAATGTCTGGGCTTGTTCGTGTGATTTTTGTTTTTTCAACTAAGAGAATGAATTTTTTTGAGTGACTGCAAAGCTCAGTAAGTACGAGTTATCAATTCTCTTCCTAATGACAACTGGTGACATGATTTTTACAAATGGTTGAGCATTTGGCAAATGCTAACCATAGAAATCGAATGAGCTGAAAGAAACTCCAGTCTGCCCTATTGTCGCTACTGAGCTGACAGATGGGAAAAAGAGGAGGAGGTTGTGATGCTCTCCCAGAAGCCCAGGGGTGCACTGCAAAATGACTGCTGAAGTGCCTTGACAGACCGTAAGTGAGAGAGGAGCAGATTTCTGAAGAGCAGGCATCACCTCTGTTTTGCTTTGCTACAAAAGGTACCCTGTCTACCACAGCATCCCCAGATGGGCTGGCCAAATTCTCTGCGGAGCACTTAGCACCAGAACTCATTTGAACCTCAGCAGTGGAGGTAAAATTGAATTTGCCTGACAGAAGGAGGAGCTGGAGCCAGACTACCTCCTCCAGCAGCTGCTGGAATAGTGAGAGGGCAGGACTACCCTTACAGCTGCCCCAGGCAGGTGGCCCGAATGCCAGCATCTGCTGCTGTCCTGGACACTGTCACCTGCCTGGGCCCTATCAGCATGGCCAGGGTGCTTTGCTATCCTGGCCGTCTGCTGCTGTGAACATCTGCTTGCTCTGCTGGTGCCTAAGCAGCAGGGAAAATCACCCAGTATGCAGAAGAGCCTGTAAACCACAGAATAAGAATTGAGAAATGGGCAGTGGAAGTCTATTGGGATCAGGTTGCTCGGTTTTGCCTTTCCTTACCTTTTTTTCTAATCTGCACAATTAGTCTAATGCATCTCCTTTGGTTTTGTAAAAAGTGACACGAGAAGTTAAAAGTACCAAACTTCAGTAGCTTTACCCATATGTGCTGCGTGCCTCAGGCTAGACAGCACATATTGGTAGCCAGACTGAGAAGAACATTTACCACATTACCTCTTCAAAACTCACTTTATTTTTCTTGTTGAGCTGGCCCCCATCCAATGTGACACTCCAGCGTGAGCAGTGTAGTGACAGCAACAGCCTCCATGGAAACACACCAGAGCATGAGGCCAGCCGTGGGGTAGACGGAAAAGGCAGCTCTCTCCTTTTCCTTAGTCTGTGCGGTTTTGCTCTGATCAGTTTTCTTTTCATTTCTAAAGCATTATTATGAGTGCCTCTCCTATGTCATCGTGTTTTTGCTATGTCTCTTGTAGCAGTGCAAAGTTATGCCGAACCTGGAAAACCTGGGGCTGATTGCAAGGCATCACCATTCCTCAGCCTCAGAAACCTCCACTTCTCTTTTACATGCTGGAGCCAGGAGGGAACCTGGCTTTCCAACCGAGACACAAATAAATGCTGGCTGCTCTGGGTGGAGGTTTGAATGTGCACTACGGAGTGACTCGCTCTTGTGGACAGTGCCCTGCTGGCAGCCTTGGTGCTGCTGTGCCAAAGGTCCTGCTAACTGAATGCCTCTTTTTGGCAAGATGGAGAGAGCAAAAGGAAACAGCATCTCAGAAATTTCCTTGATGTCTCAGAATTTGGCATACCTCCTGTCTCACCCAGGAACAAGCGTATTGGGAAAAGGGTGGGTGGAGGGGATGTGTTAAGCAGGTTGCTCTCCCATAGAATACTGGGGAGACTTTGATGATCAGGATGCCTTGAGGACAAAACACCTCATCATCAGGGCTATTACCACACCTTCCTCTCCATCATACCGAAAACTCACTCCCTAGGAAATAGCAGCATGAAAAATTGTCTAATGCCATTATAATATAATTCATTGTATCATTTCCCCTTAATATTTCTCTGAAATTTTCCTTTTTATACCCTAGACTATCCTGGAGTGAATCTCTGTCTGACTATCCACTGCTTGATGCAGACAGTGAACCAGGTAGCTGTTTGGCATTGTTCCAAGTCTTTGAGCATTTCACAGACAACAACGTAAATCCAGCAAAATTTGTGCACTTACAGGGTAGCTGCTACTGTGCCAAACTTCCAGGCACCTGGCTTTATATCCACAGACAACATGACAATACTGAGTTTCACTGCACATCACTTGTAGGCTCCCAGCTTTGAATTCATACTGTGCAGTGGGAAATACCTGTTCTGGATATGCCTGGGTTTCACCACAGCCAGAGTACTGATCAGGGAGTGTCTTAATGTAATCAAGAAGAACGACTGAAAGCAGTTGTATAGTAAAACCTCCCATCTCAGCATGTAAGGACCCTACACATGGGTTGCAAGGCAGTGGTTTTTAGTGGTTGGGAGTCACAGTGTGGTTCTATTTCGAGCTGAGCACCTCAGCCATCTTTCCAAGGAGCTGAATTAGCTCTTTTTTAAATTTAAATGATACATCAGTACCCTGACCATATATGACATGTCATACAACATGTAACAAGCACATTTTAGTGTCTAACGCTTTAATACATGTGTTAATGTTAATATTAATATTATTATTAGTAGTAGTAATAATAATAATAAAAAACAGATTTGGCAGATGTCTTTGTCATATCAAACACTTCAGTGAACATCAAGAGTCACAATTGGCTTCCACATGGACTCCAGCACTTCTAACATTGATTTGGTTGCTCCTCATGTCTTCGCTATCCCAAGTGCTTTGGGTAGTTATGTATAACACCAGGTCACCTAGGCTAAGTCTGGCATGAGATCTTTCAGGTATAACAACAGATCTTATTAAATCTGGGCACTGTTTCCTTAGTTAAATTTCCTCGCAAGACTTTTTGTTCCCTAATGTCCCAGACACACAAGAAAACTAATTGCGCATTGTAAGGGAGCCACTCACCTGGCTTCCTAAGTGATATTTCTCATCTGCTGAAATTACTTCTCCAAAATCACCACGGGTTCTAGAACTCCAGTTAATACTATTAATGTCAATTTCCAGTGTATGAGCCTAGGTCCTGAGATTATATTCATTTGAACATCTATGTTGAGTTAGTGGTCCTCAGCATGTTTATCAAGTTGTTGATGTGGCCCATGAATGTGTGAACTTCCCAGGATCTTTCACATCACTTTTTCTCTTCTCTTCTCTTCTCTTCTCTTCTCTTCTCTTCTCTTCTCTTCTCTTCTCTTCTCCTCTCTGCGCCTCTCATCTCTTCTCTTCTCTTCTCTTCTCTTTCACTCTTCCACCTTTTCTTTTCCTCATCTATCCATTCTTTTTGCCTGTTTCTTGTTCCACGAGAGCCTGCCTGATCATTCCAGCATCTTTACAGTGTAATACATTAAAAAGAAACTTTGTTGGGTACCTTTAAAGTACTTCATATTGCTTTATATCACTTACACTACCATAGCAATACAGCAAAGAATGCCATCTAATTTGCATGAAGTCACACAGAGGTTAATTAGTATATGGAGGTTAATTTCAAAAAGAATGCACTAGGAAAAAAGCAGCAAAAAGCAATTCTTTCCTTAATTGGTTTTGTATGCACACCTCCTCCTATGTTTTACAAATGTACTCAGGAATTTCTGTCTTCATTTGCTGGGAAGATTGCATGTCAGGTAGAAAAGAAGTCTGGCACTGTGTCTGTCTGAGTGGTTCTTTGCTGACCTTTTGTTCTGGGATATACTATTTGGAAATATTGCCATCACATGCTATCACAATTGCATGGTGAGCACTGTAATGCTATGCTTGCATGCATCCTCTGCAGTGGAACAAAAATAATTCCCAGTTATCTTTCTACTTGCATAATTTGATATAAACTTCACATTAAAAATAATATGTTCCACCTCTGTCCACAAGGAATGGAGGGAAAGTGTTAACTTGGTGACCCCATATGTTGGAGGAAGAGCAGGGCATTTAATGTTAGTAGGGAGGGGCAAAGGTGATTATTTTTCTGTTTGGGAAGAAACCTTCTGGGAGCTATCAGAAAATGTTCCCTGGTGACAAAGGAAGAAGGCAATCTCTGAGCCTTGCTGGATTCGTCTCTAAATTTCAACACTCATCTGGGTATTGGCTCCATATCCATCTCTAGATCCTGTGACTTAGTGGAAGTGGTTATATTTTTCAACAAGAGCTTTGATGGACACAGTACAGTTTAATTTGAAGATACTTCTCTCAGCAATAATAACATATGTTTCTACTGTCAAGACCCAAAAACCACAATGGGTTATACTACAGTGCTTATAATGAGTCATACTACAGTGCTTATAATGAGTCATTAGCATTATCATTTATTGCAACTAGACATCTGCTTGAGCTTGGATCTTGGTAACCTAGAACTACTTAACAATGTTGAGTTTGGCTTTTGAAATATGTGTTAGAATCCTTGTGATCACAGAGGCTTTGGAGCTATTCTAATCGCAAAATGTTTCTTTCTCTGAAGTAAGTAGGAGAAATGCCCGGAGCGGGGTTGAACAGCAATAGCAGACTATAAAGTCTTCAGTGTTATTTCTGTCACTCCACCAAGCTGGTTAGACACCTAACAAAGCAATTCCAGTGGTGGAGCCAAGGATCTACTCAAGCTCCTGGTAGAAACGGAGCACCTCCTGCCCCTGGATGCAGTGCCAAAACCATGGGCACACCGCACTGCCTTCCTGACCACTCCTTCCCTCTCACTGCAGCAGCAAGGTGGTGGCTTCACCACTACTCCTTTGAAGGATGAAGTTTGGAAGGGTTTGCAATTCTGTAAAAGTTATTTCTGGTGAACATTTGTACAGAGGCTGTGTAGAAACCAGACCTGATGCAAGCCTTTCCATGATGACTGGATATATGGTGGTACAGCCTCTCCTAGGTCACACAAAACTGGATGCTACATTTGGCAGTGGTAACAAGGTAGTCAGCATCCTTCCATTTTCCTTGGTCATGAATAAATCCATCCTTGACAAGAAACATCTCTGTGTTCATTCAAAAGATGAAATATAATAAGAATACCAACAATCAACATTGAACTTATTTATTCTATCTACACATCCATTATTCCTTATTATTCTTGGTGCCTAGGAAAATGTTCTTTCTCTTCCTTTAAACAACTCTTGTCCATTGTTCCTGTTTACAATCTCCTTATTGTTGCTGAGGGTAGTCCTATTGCCTCCCTGTCATCATTTAGCAAAGCTAAGTGCATTTCATTATTTTAATCTTTCTTGAAAAGTCAATCCCTTAATTAGAATCTATGGTTGTGGAGCTCCACTGGTGTCCGCAGGCTAAACACCACTAAGGCTGTTTTCTTACTAATTGTGCTCACAGGCAGGACATTTGTTACTACTGTTGTTGATGGCATTAATTTGTTTTGGGGTTTTGGTTTTGTTTTGTTTAATTTTTTTTTTTTAAGACTGTTTATCTAGGTGAGAAGCAAAAGGCAAAATTTGTTAAGTCAGATTTTCAAAGGATCAAAGCCTACAAGGCATAGAAAATGATGATTCTCGTGGCTGGCATTTTAAACTGAAACATGCAAAGACAAACCTAAAAGNAATGTGTTTAATAGATTAGGAATGAAGGATTTTTTCCACATTTTTGATGCTCTTACTAATTGTGCTCACAGGCAGGACATTTGTTACTACTGTTGTTGATGGCATTAATTTGTTTTGGGGTTTTGGTTTTGTTTTGTTTAATTTTTTTTTTTTAAAGACTGTTTATCTAGGTGAGAAGCAAAAGGCAAAATTTGTTAAGTCAGATTTTCAAAGGATCAAAGCCTACAAGGCATAGAAAATGATGATTCTCGTGGCTGGCATTTTAAACTGAAACATGCAAAGACAAACCTAAAAGTCTGGGGTTTGTAGATTGAGTACATCAAAATCTCTCAGTAAAACATGGAGATTTTAACAACATGCTTTTAAAAGAAGGCTGTCAAATGCTGATCTGTCCTCTTTTGCCAATTCCTAAAGAGCATCAAAAATGTGGAAAAAATCCTTCATTCCTAATCTATCAAACACATTTTGCTAAAGAGGCATTTGGAAATTCAGTGGGAAGAACAGTAATACCAAAAAAATTTGCTTACCTTGTCCTTTTTCACTTTTTTCTCCAGTTTTGCTCACTAATCACCCTAGATGCAAGTTTTTAGGCAGGATTTTGTTTTTCTAGCATGCAATTGAAGAAGAATCAAAGAACCTTTACAAAGACACCACAGTGACTTTTTGAAATAAGTTTTGATGAGCTTCTCAGTTCGTCATTTCTTTTCTACGTACTTAGAGATGTAAATTTTTATATATGCCATTGCTCTCCACAGCATCAGACATACTAGTTTAGACAATAAATGTACTAACTGCCACCTGAGGGATGTATCTTTCACCCTGCACATAAATTTACCCTAGTTTGAATGTTTCTTGTGCTATGTCCCATTTGATTCAGTTCTATTTAAATCAATTTCTTTATTACACATAAGTTAAAGTTGCATTGTTTGGACATACAATGTCATGGTACTCCATCAAGGTCTGTTCAGAGTGTGCTTCTATCTCCTCTGGCCACAGAGATTGTTAGGTTCAACCGTGTAGTGTGGCTTCCTCCACTGTGCTCAGGATGAATCCTGCTCTACCTATCCACTACATTATGCAGTCAATTCTTCTGTGTCCCGCATTGTAGTCTGCTACCTACTTCCAGTCTAAAAAATAGACTTTAAAAGGCATTTCTCCTTTACTTGGGAGATGAATCTTAGCAGCTGGGATTTCCTAGGCCTTGCCATGGCTGCAACTGATTTTTTCTCATCAGTCCTAGACTTGATGTGGCCTTACCTCTAGTGACAAGTGCCAAAATAGCACCAGATCCCACTAATGATTTAGCTGTGTGCCTAATAGCATGCTGATGTTTGGACCTCTGCCCTGGTTGCCCACACAGATGTGACCTGAGAAAACTACCTGTTGGTACCATCACCATGCCTTTGGGGATGCCCCTGTCTTTGTGTATGAGCTTCTCAGCATTCAGTAGCACCTGCAGCATCTATACGTCCCTCCCCTAAGGGGTACAGCTGCTGAGGCAGACAGGTTTTCTCTTCCCTGTTTTCCTTCTGCCCATGCAGCCTTTCCTGCACTACCACTTACCTTGAGCAGCAGAGTTTACTCTCTCTACAAATTTTTCCAACATTGTGATTTAAGCATTCTTAATGTTTTTAAGAGCTGGAGCCTAAAAACCCCATAGCTCAAAAACCTCCTGTTTCCAAGGTGAGGTGGCAAACATTGAAGATCTTGAAAGCTGAACTCAGAGCCCAGTAGGTTAAGGTCCCTCTGGGAATTTCAGAACAGGTTGGGCATCTTATCTGGTCAGTCTGGAGTAGGACAGATCTTAGGTGAAAGACATGGGGCATTTCCTAACACCTGGCTGCATCTGAGCTGGTTTAAAACTTTCCTTTGAAGGATTTGACAGCAGACCAGGATGTTTCTGGAGTGTAAACATCTAGTAAGTTAGACAGTGCTAAAGAGTCGGCAGGCTGGATCCCTCGGATTTAGGCATGTGGATTTTGTTCAAGTCCCAGTATAATTTTGAAAGGTGTATGTGTTGCTGTTAATCCCTGCTCCTAAAAAAAAATCTGGCAAAAAATTTCATGTGCCAACACCCATATAGCTATGGCCATATATCCGCTGACTTTGATTTTCAATGAAACCCATGTTTACACACCTAAATGATGTGTCTGCAGCAAAAGGCCATTGGCATCCAGCTCACCACTGTGCATTGTACACTACAGCTCTGTCCCAGGCCATGGGCAAAACTGTCTGACGTTCAGCCATTCTGGTACTGTAAAGGGAGAGATTCATTCCTCCTGTGTAAATAGGAGACAAACTAGCTTTCAGGTAGCACAGAAAAACAGCAGTGAATGCTTTGCTGCGTAAAAGACTAAAAAGCATCTGTAGAAGGAGGACCCATCCTTTAGAAGCATAAAAAATACTTAAATTTGGCAGAGAACAAAATATTTTGAAATTATGCAACACGGAACAGTCACTGACACTCCTACTGAAACATGACACTGGTTCCAGGATGTTGAGGCATTCCTGCTGGGATAGATAATCTGCATTTAAATTACAAGTTTCAGCCATATGTCTGGCTGGGAAATGAAAAGAGTGGAATGATAGATACTACCTTGTGCTTCTGCTCTTGGAGTCTTTTTCATCCTGCTCCGTCACTCTCATGCACTGAGGTCTGTTCCAGGATAAACCCTCTTCCTATTAGATAATATCCAAATGTCTCCAGGGCCTGTTTTAGAATCCAGCAGTCTCTTTTTTTTTTTTTTTTTTTTTTTTAGATTCTATATATCAAACCTTTGGTGGGAGCAAGCTTTTGACTAATACTCCCCTCTGGTTATTTAACTTGTAATAACATATCAATTTAACCCATGCAACTTTTATTTGAGATTTAGGCTATAACATATGGTTGGGGATTCATACTGTTCAATTTAAGAAAAGACAAATCTTCTTCATTTACAAAAAGGGTGCACCCCACCTCCCCACTCTTTTCTCTGTGTGTGTGTGTGTGTGTGTGTGTGTGTGTGCGCGCGCATGAGTTTTAGAATAAGAGATCAGTATTTCTCTATCATTCAAGTGATTTTTTTTCTCAGTTCATGTTAACTATCTTTTGCTATTGTGTTTCAGGGAGAAAAACATAATTTGGTTGGACCTTAAAGTCAAAGCAGCATCTTCTTTGTACCTGCTGAATATATTCTGTAATATCTTGGGTTTTACTTTGTTTAGACTCTGGGAAGTTGCTGTAATAATATTTCCAGTAATTTTGTTGCACATTCTGAACCAAAACAGAATTAATTGGTGTGAAAAAAAATCTCAGTTCTAGTATTATGATGAAGAAAATCTAAAATAGCTTAAGAAAAAAAGATGTTTGAAATATAGAGACCTTTCCCACATTTTCAGTGTCTCATATTTTTGGACTTTTTTTTGACTCGCCATTGCAAATGGCTTGGATTCAGGAAACACCAAACAATGCAGGTTCAGTGATTTGGTCATGGTACCAGCGAGTGGTAAAGGCACGATCTGGATTTAGAAATCTGGTTGCTGTGCTCTTCAAATCAGGAATACTCCTATAATTTATGGTAATCATTGCAAAGCACGCAGGTAGCCAGGGAGGACACTATGCAGCATCAACCCATTGTCATGCTTGTAAATGCCACTTAGAGTTTGATGGGGACATTTTTAAGGTACACATGCAAGGAGCTGAGCTGAAGATTGGTGCTCTTCTGCGGGAGAATCTGCTTTTCTGGAGAAGACCATTTTGCAGGTGAGCAATACAGTGGTCAAAAGAAGCCTTACTGTAGTCTACTTTCTGTCCATCCAACCTTGCTGTGGTTTGCCCTCCCTGCTTTTGAGACCCTGCAGTTGGACTGAGCTCTTGACTGAGCCTTGGCCAAATCTGTGTGGCATGAGGAGTGTCACTGTCACTGGGAATGACAAGAAAACTCCATATGGTCCCAGGTTGCTACCCGGATTCTGCTGTCTCCAGCGAGCAAGGCAGAGCTTTGAACTCAGCTCTCACCTGCAGATCTCAGTGCTTTTATCACCACTTTGAAAAAACAGTGGAAGGACCATTGGTTTAGACCAACTGTGAACTGATAAAAATGAATGTCCTTGTGAATTGCTCTTATAATTGTCACTGGTTTCTAGTAGGAGCAAAGAAATACAAGAATTAGCATAATTACTGTGAAGGTACTTATTTTCATATGCTCTTTGTTGTTGTTTTATTTCAAGATAGGTTTAATTAGAGCTAAGCACTGGCAGCAATCATATGGTATATGCTTCCTTTTGGAGCTTTAAAAGATCTTGCCTTGTGAGGGTGATAAATCATCTAAATGAGGATGCATGAAAACTTGTAAAATGTAATTTGGTACAGAATTTTTCCACACATGGCACATATCCTAGACACGTGTTTTACAAGAGAGACCTGAGAGTTTCATGGAGCATGGTTTGGTATATAGCATAAGTTAACTGAACTTTGAATGTAGGCCATACACAAAATATTATAGATATCTGCTTAAAGGAAGACAGCATGACAAACCTCTAGGAGCCACAAAGTCTACCTGGTACATACTATGCATCTCAAAAACAATTGCCTAATGGACTTGCTGATGCCAAAAGAACCCTTTGGATCTTTCTGAGAAGAATACATACATCAGCTTCCATGAAATATGTCATCCCTTTCACTCATTCTACTAAGGAAATACCAACAAAACCCTATTTTTAAATAGCTTTAAGGATCTGATAGAAATCAACAATAGTCAGGAAATTTAAGAAAGCCAAAGACTGACACTTCCTCTTCAGCACATTACACCCTGTTTTTCCAAAAAAAGCTAGAAACCTTGGGTATCCCATCTCATTTTCAATTCTTGGTATGTCAGACCCTATGGAAAAAGTACCAGCAACAACAGAAGCTTCCACCTCAGACCTTGCATGGCAAGGGTGAAATCATGAGAAGTCATATGTGCTTACATAAAATATCAGTAACTTTTTCCCCTGCGACATGACCATTCAGCAGCAGAGACTGAGTGCCTGTGCTACCCAGACGCTCTCACCCCAAGCTGCTGCAGGTGCAGACACAGTGGCCTGAGGAAGGGAGAGGTGCTGTACACATGCCAGAGGAGCTGCTCCCCAAAGCCTGTGGAGGACATTTTCCATTCTGGCTTTGGTTCAGGGCTGAGGTGATCCTGGGGCAGTAACACTGCCAGTATCACTGCTGCCAAGCCCGTTGGCTCCCAGCAGCCTTCAGAACTGCAGCACGGCCCCCTCTGTGCAGTAACAATTCCCTGAAAGGAGGTTGTAGCCAGGAAGGGGTCGGCCTCTTCTTCCACGTAACAAGCAATGGGACAAGAGGAAATGGCCTCCAATTGCCCAAGGGGAGGTTTAGATTGGATATATTGGAAAATTTCCTCACCAAAAGGCTGCCCAGAGAAGTGGCTACCTGCATCCCTGGCACCATTTAAAAGATGTATAGATGGGGTGCTCAGGGACATGGTGGACTGGACATGGTGGACTTGGCAATGGTTGGATTCAGTGATCTTATGCTATTTTCCAGTGGAGTGATCTAATGGTTCTTTGAAAATATTTGAGTCAGTGCAGGATTAGATGACAAAGGAGGATTAGTAAAGGCTTTTTTAGACAAGTACTGCTTTTCTTCTGGTCTCTTCTGTTGCAGTGATATCTGCAAGTTGCCAAGTGCAAGGGTCTGTTTTAGACCCATGGAAAAGGAAGGAGGCATCTTCTCCAAAGTCTTATGGGCATCTCTAGCCCCAGCAGCCTTATCCTAAAGCAGCAGCTTCTCTGGTCCTATACCTTTCATCCCAGGGCCCTCCCCTTGTCGTGCTTGGGCGTAGGGGATTCCTCCCAGACAGAGGCAGAGCTGTCGCTGTCACCACCTCTGCAGCAGCAAGAGTGTCCCAGGACACAGGGTGGTAAGCCAGGACTAAGGTCAAAACAGGCCTGAATGAAAGCCCTGTCTCCTTTTTCTGCTTTGTAATCCTAGTTACAACCTTGATTCACAGTGAAACAATTTGGTGAAGTGAAAAAAAGTCTTCCCTGTAAGAAGATGCCTTTTTATTGCCAACTTTCACACAGTCAGAGGATGAAATTCCCATGGCAATTAGAGCTTCTAAATTACAGGCACAAGGTTTGTTTTGAGAAAACAAATACATGTCATAATTTTTAAAGTTATTTTTTCAACCTTTAGACACGTTGGCAAGGCATCAATTCAGTGGGTTTTTCACTTGAAGGCATATAGACAGGAAAGCACAGTACCAGGTGGGAGTGCAATATGCCACTTGTCTGTTAATGATAAAGAGCAAAAATGCAAAGGAGCCATAAACCAGACAAAGCAAAGGAGGAGACATGCAACCACAGCAGTGGGTGTGTGGCAGTTACCCAAGGACTGGAGATTTCCCTTGTGCTAGTATCTAAAGCCAGTAGCGTAAAAGCAGCATTGGTTAGGGATATCTGCATAGCTGTGAGTAGCTAAGGGCTTTTGCTTTGGTATTTGCTTGTTTGGTTGGGTTTTTGTACCAAGTCTTGCTTTCCATAGTGGCAGTGGTATGAAAATAAACTAAAATCAGTTTACAGGGAACTTGATAAACACTGCGTAATAATGACCACTCATGCAGCTTGCACTCTTTGTCCATTAAATGTTAGCCTTGAATTTTTGTAGTACAACTTAACAAAGATTACAGTGTTTAAAATGAAATGTGATCATTCTATGCTTTTATCTCAAAGTTCTGCCCTCATTTGTGCTAAGTAACCCCTCTGACTCAAACTTGTTTATTACTGTAAGGTGGGCTCTAATGGTAGCCATCAGTGGCAAACATGAGATAGTTCACATCTAAACAAAAAATTCAGTGTTCCTGAACCATAAATTTGACAAGTGGGAACGGTCCAGCACATATAATATTTTTTTCAGTCAGCTTAGTGAACCTGTGTTGAACAGGTAAAATGTGAAACCAAGAAAGTGGCGATCAAAAAAGGAGAGGAGAATTTAACAAACAGTGCTAGAGCCAGGAGCTATCAGTTTTGTATCTTTTTCCCTGAAGTGAATCTGTGACGAGCAGAGTCAATAGCAGAGGTGTTTCCCAAATTCGAGCTCCTGACCTTGCAGCTGGACCCTGCCTCTGTACAGCTTCCCAGTGTCTGCAGCAGACTTGCAGCCAAGCCGGGATGGTTGCGCATACAGATTTGATAACTTGACCAGTGACCTACATAAGACACATTTCCTAACCCAGAGGGCAGACAGTTTTAAGGGCACACTACTGCGTCCCCTCCACAGAAACCTGCCCCAAAAGGACATCTCTGTGTGGGACGGCTGTGGTTTCAGACCATGGCAGGGGATGTCATCCAGAGGCAGAGATTGTGCATGGCAGCTTTGTGAACGTAGCAAAGAACTGGAGGGAAAATATGAAAAGAAGATGAATCTGTTCAGCACTAAACACGTTTATTTTAACTTCTCTGCAGCTTCTGAAAAATCACTGAGCAACACTCCAGGGTATAAATCAAAGTGAGAGAGAGAAAGAAAAATGGCAAGCGAAAGAAAGTCATTACTTTGATTGGCAATGAAGAATTACTCAGGATCCATAACTGTGTTTACCTAGCTCAGCTTAAAGTTCACCATTCTAAACTCCTCTAAAGAATCTCATCTTAAAAACAAAAACTAAACTAAAAAAAGCCAGTGTTCACGGAAAATCACTTGTGTAACAACAAGTGGAAGCTTGGGGTTTGCCACCTATGCTTATGTGACTATGTTTCCTTTACTATTAAATGCATACTTTAAGTAATTTCAAGTTTTGTCTACTAAAAATTTAAATTACAGAATAAAGTCTAAAATTATGAACATAAAGCCTAAAATTATGAACATAAAGATAGCTATCTGATATTATTTTTATCCTTTCAATTTCATGTTCTTCAGCTATACCTTATCACAGCCCAGTTTACAGTCTAAGGCCAGAAAGTAGTTCTAGGCACACAGTTACACTAAGTACTGTTCTCACTTGTTCACTATAAGCTCCCTATTTCCTTCTTAAAAGTTGTTTTCAAAAGGATCTGCTTGCATAATTGTGCAGCAACAAGCCCTGGTAGCCTCAATCCCCAAGAATGTTTTCAATGACCTCTTCCTGCCCAGTTTTTCCATGAGAGAGCGAGAGAACTGTTGGGAAAGGGGGAGCCAACAGTGTTACCAGAGGGTAAATGAGTAGACAGATGCAGAATAGAGATTAGTGTTTTAGGAAAGAAAAAAATTTTCCCCCTCCCTGATGTTACAATTGCTTTTAAAACACACCCTCTTCTTCTAACATTTCATGTCCACTTTGTAGGCACTTCCAGCAGCAAAATAGGCCATACTTTTAGAAATGAGAATATTAAAGCAGAGGAATAGGCACACAGCGGGACTGCCAGTATCAAACCCTGACCGTGGATCAGTCCTGGCGATGAAGAGGCTGGGCAGCTTTGTAGGGGCAG
>VYZR01060817.1:25988-36038 GCA_013400675.1 Oxylabes madagascariensis
CTGTAAACCTCGTCCTATACAGGAGAGTAGCTGACACATAGAATCATAGACGAGTTTGTGTTGGGAGGGACCTTTAAAGACCACTTGGCCCTACCTCCAAGAAGAACAAGATTACTTTGATTTTCCTATAGCAATTCTAAAAAGAAAAAAAAATGAGGAAGGTGGGCAGATGAAGAAAAATGTAGGATAAACAAAAGCATCACTAAAAACCAGTGGCTACAACTCAAAAGTACAGACAGTTTTGCATAAAGAATGTACATCACAACAGCTATATGGCCTGATTTATCTCTTTACATCTAGTTCTGTTTACTTCATGTTTACAGGGTTTCAACTGTATATGAAGAACACCCCAGTCCATCAAAATAAAGTACATTTGGGATCCAGGAAGAGAATAATGGCTAGGCCCTATAATTTTCTCTCATAGCTGCTTTTTATTTATTTTCTGTGGCATAATTATATGAGTGTTCACTTGAATAACTGCTTCAAATACTGTATTTATAAGGAAGGAAATAGTTGTACTGCTGAATCTTTATATTCTTCATAATTTCTCTCCGAATTCTTTGTCAGAATCAGGGAGGTAGACTTCAGAGGGTCTGTCTTTTACAGCAAATAGGTGGAGAAAATCTTGTCATCTGTACCTGCAGATTAAAGGCATTGCACAGCTTTTTCCCTGTGGTTGATTTCCCTCCTTTCCTCTCTTGTCCTCTTTCTCCCCAGATGGAATGGCTTGGTCTCTTCTGCCTGCTGAGAGTGGCTCTTGATCCATGATAGTCCCTCAAATTATCCCTGGTGTTTTCTGGGTGCAACTGGTTGGCAGAGGACACATGTGTGTCAAGAGAGTGTCAGCAATGTGTAGCACGGCATCCTAGCACTGGTTTGTCATCATGGGTGTAGCTAAACAGTTTTATGCTCCATATCCATATGGGAGACTGCAGCAGGCACAGCCTCTCCTCCAGCCACAGATGAAGTGGCAGGACGCTATAAAAGCTGTGTGACAATCCCAGTGCAGCCAAAATAGATATATGCTGAATATCCAGAAGGTTTATTATTTCAGGCTCAGGATTGCACTTATATTTTCACAGGACTTCTGGTTTCAAGTTGGCTTATGTTCTATTAGCTGAGGAGGCATAGCTCTCTTACATCTGCCTGGAGAATACCATCTGCTGCTGTCTTGTCATTAGCAGATCTAGTAACAATAATCATGTGTGGTTTTACACAGAGTGAAATCCTTGCCCCAGAAACCTCTTTTTGGAGTGCCGGTCCAATTTTGTGCCAACACAGGTGAATGAGTCGCAGAGGCTGAGTTTTGTTTATCAGTGGGAATGTGATGTCATAAAGTAACAAAGTGATTTTTTTTTTTCCTCTAGCATTGATCACGAGTATATAGTAAAAGATGCTTGCATGCAGTGTGACTACAGGTATATGCATATGCATGCACACATGCCTACAAACACGTATGCATAAATGTAAGAAAAGTACACTGGAGAGGGTCTATATTTTAGGACTCCTGACTGTTCCACTTGCAGATAAGTTAGTTGAGGACAAGGCTGGTGAAATCACTTTGCCCTGAAGAGAGGGTTTTGGAAGGAACTGAATTCCTTGTGGCACATGATGAGTGTGCTTTATCATACCTACACGATACAGTTAGTCCCGTGGCTGCCCCTGTTGCATGATACATGAGTGTGCGGGAAATATTCAGAGTTGGCCGGTTGCTCAGAAATACTTCAGAAAAACTTTTGCTTCCTCTGTCAAGAACATGAGCTTCCATTTTAACCAGCCCTTGGTCCCTGCATAAGGAGGGGAAGGGCTCCTCTTGCAAGCCTGCAGTGGTGGGGTGGACTCTGAAAGTCTGCAGTTTCAAGCATACCCACAGCTGGGTACTACGCAGAACCCAGGAAAAGAGAACCAGACACATGTGTGTGCATAGGAAAACATTAAATTATACATAATACAATGCTATGCTATAAAATTGCACCCAATGGTTTTGATTTTTTTTCATCCCCCAAACAAATTCAACTTAGGATCTAAAACTTACGTTATGGCAAAATGAAAATCAGAAGAAAAAGTCAACTTTGTTAGGAAAGGTTGACACACTGTGACCCAAATGTCTAACCTGATATTTCTCTCATTGCTAGTAGTCACCCTACAGGCATTATCAAAGCAATTTAAACTACTGTATATCTAATTTGCACTGACATAATTAGAGCATTAGTAAACTTGACTATCTAGTCATTGCAAGTCATCATTTGTGTACAAGATGAAGTTAGAGCTGTATGAAGGCTCTGACACTTTAAGGCGTGATAAACTAGAAGTTAATTTTTTAGACCATTTGAATTAACAAAAAAAGCTCTCTTTTTAATTTTTTTTTTAAACCTGTGCTGCAGACATCCCTGCAATATGATCCCATGTCTACTGAAGCTTTGACATTGAAGCATTGTAAAGTGAACCAAAAAGACAACGCCGAGCAGAGAGTTGTGTTTGGCATACAAAGCAGTCCCCTTGCTGGATCAAACTGCCACACATCATTCCCTGTACATCAGCAGACGTAGCTTAGTCCCATCAATAGTTTACTGACCTGTGCTGTGATAACATTTCCATCTCTGGAGTGCACGTTTTGCAAGTACATCTGCTGGGGGTGGGGGAGGTGGGGATGACGCTCATCCTGCCTGTCGGTGCGTGCCGGGGGTATCGATTGGGCACGCAGCTCTCCTCTGCTGACTGATTGCCACCCCTCCTGCGTGCACGGTCTCTGAACTCTGTCCTAGCTGGGTAAATGGAACGGTTTCCAGTGAGATCAGCCGGGTCTCAGGAAAACAAACATCAGCCAAATTGAACAACAACAACAAAAAATATATATAAATAATGAAACAAGTCCTTGACATTGCCAGAGTGCACCCCATAGTCACAGACAGGCTTAGTTCTGTTGCAGGCTATTTGACTAAGAATGTAAAAAGCTGTTTGAGACAATAAAAATTTAAACATCTTGCCAGACACTTCCTTCCAGAACAACTGTCCTTCCTGATAGCTTCAGGTCAACACTAAAAGTGAAAGGTCAGAACACCAATTAACTTATCTTCCTGACAAAAACCCCACTCAGTTCAGGAATATTATGTAGCTCAATATTTTATTAATGTAGGACAGCTTTGATCTGCATTTTCTTTCTGAACCTATACTAATTTTTCTTTAAATTATTTTATTCATTATTCACATAATTGGAAATCAACCATCAGTCAGAAATAAAGATTTTATTTTTTTTTGTCACACCTTCATTTGTGAAAAGTGACTCAAAGCAATGTGAACCTGTTAGCCATTAAAGTCAGTCTGCTTTTTTTTTGTGTGTTGATTTGATGGCTGAAAAGATTATTGTAATGTTGTACACTACCAAATTAGAGGGAAAAAGGTTTTAATATTGTACAGCATCATATTCTGAGATTAATTTTCTGAATTAATAGTAATTTACAAGTTTCCTAAAATGTTAGCAGGGATACTAAAGGGCTATGGGTATGCAAACACACAGCTTGGTTATGTGAAAGTAAAGTGTTTGAATATTCTCTGCCCCTCAGCTGGAAGTTCTACAGAGGTTTCTAGCAGAATCTTGTACATAATATCAGAAATTATTCCTCTGAGGTTTTCCTTACT
Source organism: Oxylabes madagascariensis (assembly GCA_013400675.1). Taxonomy (NCBI): domain Eukaryota; kingdom Metazoa; phylum Chordata; class Aves; order Passeriformes; family Timaliidae; genus Oxylabes; species Oxylabes madagascariensis. Next base: position 29,628 of record VYZR01060817.1, read on the forward strand.
CTGCACCTTTTCCGGTATGTTCCCTCTCATATGAATATCCAAGATTTGTTGTAGGTCCCTGACTTTGACTATGAAATCTGTAACTTACTTGCACTTCTAAGCCATCTACATTTTTGGACATATTCCTGATCTGGGGAAAGTTACTTTTATTTCTAGGGCTTTTAGGTGCTCATTGGCTAACTATTTCAGGAACAAGAAATGCTTTCACCAAATCACTTCATGGTTCACACTGAAATAGTACTGACAGAAAAGATTTTTTCTGGTTCTCTTCCAAGCAAGATAGGATACCCACACCTGTCACGCTGCAAACCCCTAGCATTGCCAGTATGGAAGTGCTCTGTCGCCCATTTTAGCCTTCTCTGGCAGAAAGGGATACCTGGACACGCTCTTTGTAGGTGGCCACTGCTTCTTAATGAAGATTGTCCAATAATCTATTCAGATGGCAGCCTTAGAGTCTTAAATTCTGTCTTTAAATAGGGTTTTTTTGGCATGGATTTTGCTGTTCTTGTGGATAAACCAACAGCCACAATGCAGGTGAAGCCAAGGGCCCTTGAGCTGCTCTGCATTGGTTTCTCAGGCACAGCCTTACAACTGGGTGTAAGGCTTCCAGTACAAAACAGATTGCAACCATAAGGAGAGAAAGGAAAACCCTGAAACTTTCAGGAGGATATTGCTCTTTATTCACTTCCTCTGTTTTTAGCCTGCCTTCTCCCCTTCCCCAGAAGACACAAGTGCAAGTGGTATTCCCCACCTTGCACATAAGCTCTTTGAAAATGTTCCATGGGGGGAAATATGCAGGCAAACTCTCCACTGGGTTCCTTATGGACATGTGCTTGGTGAAGCTGAGTCCTGTTTTGCCATGGCAGACCTCTTTTTAGTTCAGTTTCTCAGCTACCAGCCCTTGCCCCTCCAGAAAGATGATCTGTGCGACCTGTCATGGACTTTAGACTGTTTTGATGGGAAGAGTAAATCTGTTGGAGAAGGGCTTTGAATAGTTCCTCAGAAACTGCTCTTATGCAGGCAAGCTGTGCCAGGATACATATTTGAACTGAGATAGGCTGAAATGGCTGAGCTGGAACAGAGAATCTAAGACTGCCCCCCAAAAGAGGCAGTTCCATATCATGTGAAGTAGAATGCCATTGCTCTTGTCTCTCTCTCATTTGAATGAGCTGCCCTCACTACAAAAATATTGTTACATACAAATGAAATTCTGTTGTCCTCTACTTGCAGAACCCTTGAACTACTTGAGACATTTAACCTCATATTTAAGAGTTTAGGATTGGGTTGAAATATCAAATGAAGTTCTTTGCCATTGAACAGAAACATTCATGTTTAATTAAAATTCACAGATAATTAGAGACATACAAATATTAGCTATCCACAATGCTCAAGGTGTTGGGGAATTAAGGTGTGGTTTAATCCTGTGTGAACTTAATGATGTCTTTGCAAAACAAGTAATGCTATTTTTTGTTTGTTCATTCACGAGAAGGTATCTTTGTGCACTTGGTGTTGGATCATATTTTATCAAAACTGATTATTTTTTGTGCGCTGAAGTAGATAAACTTGGTTTGTGAGATTTTATGTAATCTAAACAAGTAAGAAAAAAGATTATTTTATCCCATTGGTGAAGTGTGATGTGTTCTTTGCCCTTCTATTGGAATTTCTTAGTTATATAGCTTGTAATTTTCCCCCTTTATTTTATCTTTTGATTAAACTGTGACATTTAGTAACAAAGACTTTGGCTTCATCTCTCTACAGCTTGCTTTCCAGGGAATTCACACTATTCTTTAAACTCTGTTTTCAAGATATAAAATATGCATGCATTCTCTGGCAAATCAGTGTTCAATTGCAAAAGTTATCTTAGTAACCAAGTGATGGATTGGCTCCATGAAAGAACCAAATGACATAACATGATGAGAACTTACGCAATTTTTTTAAAAATAAAGGGTCTTTTTTTGAAACAACAAAACCTCTTTTTCTGAAAATATAATGGACCCTTAGGACGTGATACTGGATATTGTTATGTGATTGAAATTTCAGAATGACAGGATAATTAATGTAATAACTCCTTCCTCATAAAAAGCTCCAAAGGTATGAGGAAGTGTTTGTAAGTGAAATGTATTTCCATCAGCTTTATTACTGTAGGGCAAAAACAAGGTTAATATATTTAGGAAGAATTTATTTCCTTTGTTGTCACCAAAAGTATAGTACAGTAATTATTAGCATTTCCTTATTATTTGTAATGAAAGCTACTCCTGTTGGTACATTTGGACAGCATTACTAAGAAAAAATTAAAACTTCTTCTAGTGTTCTGGCTCTGTTGTGCTTAATTACATTATTATGTAGACCTAGACCCAGAATCATCAGTGAGGACCCCGTGGTGCTTAGGGCTTTGAAATAGCTACAGCAACATCAGAACCTAGTTTATGGTTGCTTGGTTTCCAGTAGGGGAAGGCATTTACTGAACAGGGTGTAATTTCTGGTTTGGAAAAGAAGGTGAGGCAAACACAGTTTCAGGTTGGATGAATTAATTGAGTACTTTATGTAGTCAAAAGATGGAAAAGGATAGGAAAAAAAAAACTTGCAACACATTAATTTCACTCTTTTTTAGGGGAAATTTAGAGTTTTTTATTTATTTTCATATTCCAAATGATGTTTTTGAAAATAATCCAAACACAGTTTTCCCGCCTCCAAAATTGGGGTGAACAGACAAGGTGCAAATGCAGACATGTTTCCTCATTTGCCTTTGAAATAGGAGTAGTGTTTATTTCCAAGTTCAATCACGAGTAAGCAAACTTGTGGAATGTGCATTCTGGTGGTGTTTTGTTTTGTTCTTTTTTAAATTTCCTTCAGGATTTTGAAATATTTTCCCAATATATACTTGGTATTTCCCAAACCAGCAAGGTGGCCACTCATATTCCCCCTTGGGTGTCTGCAACTGCCCCTGCTGAAGTTCTGCCTTCCAGCCTGAGAGCAAACTGTGGTTTTAAGCTTTTTAGTAACTCCACCAGCTGTGACTGCACAGCTGCAGTGGTAGCATAGGTGTGATGGATTCCTCCTAAGAGGGAAGGCAGAGCTGTCTGCATCGGACATTGCAGCCCACTTATCAGCCGCCAACACACTGGAGCCCAGCAGAAGCTGGCAATCCAGATTTGAGCAAAAAGTACATTTCCCTATGACTTGGTAAGAGGAAAGAAGAATTTCAGATTCCAGGTGGAGCTTCTGTGGTGGCTGACTGCCTGGAAAATGAGCTAAACCCACGCATGTGTCAGGTGCTTTGGCCTGGCCTTCTCTCTGGATGCCCCTCTAAGCTCTTGTGGGTCCAGAGTGGAGGTAACAGATGGTTTAGACTGTGGTACCCAAATCACTCCAGGCAAACCTTCCTTGCCAAAGGCCCAGTAGGCTCAGTTCTCCAGGTAGCTACTGCCTGTCTTTGGAAACACGTAAACATTTTGTAAATTTGGAAATTCAGTGTAATACATGCAGCAGGCTTACAAAGACTTTCGGGTTTTTATTTTAATTTACAGATTGTGCGGATAAGCATCAAATAAAATATTGCAGTTCATACAAGACATTAATTCTGCTCTCTTAAGATGTTGTTTGCTCAAGAAAGCTCAAATTGGATGCAGCAGCATCTGTTTTTCAGTTCTGCTTTCATCTAATTTTACAGCTGGATTGTCTGAGCCACAAGAAGGTCAAATGATTTGCCCTGACTCTGCCTATGAATTTATGGCATATGTTTGACAATCAGAGCCCATATGCTTGCCAAACGTGTGTTAAACATTTTTAAATGTACGGTTTGAAACAATGCCTTTTTTACAAGGAAAAAGTATGGCTAATAAAGTGATTCTGTTGTTGTTCTGCTAAATTAACAGAAATAAACAGATACCGCTAATTGTTCAGACTTTTACTGACAGTAAAAAGTTTACTGATATTTTCTTCTTTCCTACTGTAGGCTTAGGAAAAGGATCTGTATTTTTATTACTATTTATGGCAAATTTTACTGCAAAGTACAAAAAAATTAATTTAATTCACTTGTAGATGTTGCATTTTGAATGCAAACCCAGCACTATTCAACATGGTGAAAACTACTGTGAAATAATTAGCATTTTATGGTGTTGCTTTTGGGAACCTTCTTACACACAAAAAGTGGGCAATGTGGCAGAATATTTCTTTTAACACTGTCTTTCTTTCTCTTTTTTTTTTTTTTTTCTTTTTTTCTGCTTTGTTTTTTTGTTTTTGCTTTTTTCCTTCCCCAGTTGGTTTAGGCTGGGGTAGAATTTATTTTCTTCCCAGTGGTTTGTATGGGGCTGTGTTTTGGATTTGTGCTGGACACAGGATTGGTGATATAGAGATGTTTCTGTTATTGCTGAACAGGGCTTGCACAGAACCAAGGCCTTTTCTGCTTTTTGTACTGCCACCCTGTATGGGAATTTGGGAGGAGACAGCCAGGACAGGTGACCCAAACTGACCAAAGGGATATTGCAGACCATGTGGCATCAGGCTCAGTGTATAAAGTGAGGGGAAGAAGGAGGAAGGGAGGGACACTTGCAGTGATGCCATTTGTCTTCCCAAATCACTGTTAGGTATGATGGAGCCTTGTGCTCCTGGAGATGGCTGAACACCTGCCCAACCATGGGAAACAGTGAATGAATTCCTTGTTTTGCCTTGCTTGTGTGTTCATGGATTTACTTTCCCTGTTAAACTGTCTTGATCTCAACCCATGAGTTATTTTACCCTTTTGATTATCTCCCCCATCCCCCTGCTGGGGGGGTGAGCCAGTGGCTGTGTGGGGCTTGGCTGCTGGCTGGGGTTAAGCCACAACAGTAAAGAGGACTAGGAAAGTGCAAAAGAGTATTTCAAGCTATCAATTTTAGTCTGAAAATTAATTAATCTGCAGCTGTTTTGCCCTCATTACATAAACCTTATTAACTGGGNGTCTGGCTGCAAATGGATGTGCCCAATGGTTTCATTCAAAGAAAAGTGGCTTAGCTTGTTGTCTTCTATTCATCTTTGTGAAGGTGATTGGTAGTTTGTAATTTCATAATTTTAAATTTATCTCTGCAAAAGAACTTGCTGAGCAGCTCCAAAATGCTCCTAAGGCTTCTAAGGACAGTGAGGCTGTACAGACCTGGAGGGGGTGCAGGGATTGGAGCTCTGTACCCTCTTGGCTGTAAAACATGCTTATCCTGCCCCGCTGGAAAACATAAAACTCTTGCTCTTCTAATTAAAAATATAAACCCAATGTGATTGTTTTTTGTTTTGGTTTGGTTTTTTTGTGCTGGGACCTTAAGATTGTGTGAGTTTGTGTTTTTTAATAGGTTTTGAGACTTTTAATTCTGTTCAGCCCCTTTCTAGAAAAAGCAATTGTTGCTTAAAATAAGGCATATTCTTAAACAGGTGAATGCTATTCTAAAACAGTTATAAGGGAAATTTACATATATTTCCTGTTTTTTCTTTTTCAGGCAAACTGTCACATAGTGTAGCCTTCAGAAATCCTTACATTCCCTCTAAGTACTGGTTACTCAATTTGATAATTTGATATTTTATGAAACGGGATCCTCATTTTGATACTTTGGAGGAGTCACACTTACTAATTAGTAAGAACACTGTCACTCAGCATATTCAGGATTCTGCTTTGTCTCATGATCATGCAATTCACATTTATATGGTGACTTTAAAAAAACCTTACTACAGAACTCTTTCCAGTTTTGTTTTCAATGATATTGACAATTTCCTGGCAATATCAAGTCAGCTTTATTAATAAAGATTTTCCAGTAAAAAAAAAGAAGTAAAATCATCTTGCATGTTGGGCTAGGCATATTTTTTTTTGAACTCTAATAAATGTGTATTTAAATGCAAATCCTTTGAAATCAAGTGTCTTACATAGGCTGGTCTTTCAAAGGAAGCTGTTGAAGTTGCTGAGAGTACATTTTTAAAAGCTCTCCAGGAAGTTTAACTTATGGTAATCTTAAAAAAAATTCTGTTTGAAGGCGATTTTGGGTCACTTGCTGAGGATGGAACTATTTTGAGATATTTGCTTTTTAACCTGTTTGACATGAAGATGTGGAGTGTGGCATTGCTTTGATAGCAGGGCAGCAGAAAATCTCTGTAACACCTGCTGATCTTGTACTGTTCCCTTCAGCTATCTCTATGTATTTAAAATACAGGGTTTTTTTTCAAAGAGCGTGCTCTATTTTTTAGCAAAATCTACCCTATGATATAGAAAATAGCTGTACCACGCAACAAACCTAGCTACTTTACACATTTGTAGGCTCTTGAAATGATATACAGGCCTGACATTAAAGGTTTCAGGCAGTTAAAAAAAAAAATCACCAATGTATGCTTCTTTTCAGATCACACTATTAAAAAAAAAGAAGAGCCACATTACTGTTTTTAAATTACCATAAG
>VYZR01060821.1:9821-22915 GCA_013400675.1 Oxylabes madagascariensis
TGTCTCTATTAGCATTTCTGTCATGCAGAACAAGCATTCTGTCAGTGCTGGCAGCTCTTTTTTACTACAGGTCTCAAATGTGAATTGAATTTTATATAAATTTCATGCTGTGATTTAAATTATCTCCCTTGAAGAATGACTACCTGTAACACTCCTTTTAGTGGAGAGTCCTCAAAGAATCCAAACTATGGGACTCAGTAGAAGAGTTAAAAATCAAGAAGCAGGTTTTAGGTGAAAGAACATTTTATCCAAAGCATTTGTCACAGTAATTTCAGCTGTTTCCGTCATAAGGATGAAGGCTAGCTATGATTTTTTGGAGTTCTGGGTATTTCTGATGTTCTGCATTCCTAAATATCTGTTCCCAGGTGTGAAACTTGGCACTAAGTTGTTAAATCCTTCTGCTTTTGAAAGTTGCTCCAAAATATCCTTCACATGTAAGGAAGGATAATTTTGGAAATCCAATCAGCAACACATATGGTGTGTTGACTGTATTTTTTATATCTCATATGCCTGTAGAAGACATGGGAGAAGCCCAGGAGAATCTTACATGGATTTTTAGTGCTGCCCAGGATTCCCCCAACTGAGAATTGCTGGCATCTCACCACAGACAAACTTTAATAGTTTTGTTCCCTGAAATCCCTCTTTTGAAAATTAACAAAGGCCAATAACTTCTGTCTCCTCCTTCCTGTAGAGGAGGGAAACTGAAAAAGCAGTTGCGGGTGTGTGCACTGCGGAATGATACAACAGGAGCATTTTGCAAAACGTTTTTTAAAAAGCTTTTATCATGTTAACTGGTACAGCATCCAGCGCAGAGTCACAATCATGTTCCCTGTTAAAGAGAATTAACTTAATTCATTTTCATGTTGTGACCTGCAACAGTTTAATTTACCTGAGAGCATTCTTCCTGTCAGTACAGGCTGGATGAAAACATGATAACTTCAGGTTATGTTAAGTGCCTGATTTGTGATGCAGTTTACCTCTGCAATGACTGCACTGTTCAAATTAATTAATACCAGATCATTATCTTTAGATGGGAGGCAGATGTTGAGGTTATGGTGTTTGTGAACCCTAAGCCTGCCTTTTTTTCTGTACAGATAACCAGCAGTTGCTATATAAACTGCAGAGCCAAGGTCTAGGCCTTCTGGCAGTCAATTGGTTTTGTAATTATCTTAGTAATAGTTCTCAACTATTATTCAGTAAAGGTCGTCTTTCCTCTGCTAGTGGGTCACGGCACCCCCTAGGGATCCAGAGATGGGCCAGGTCTCCTTTTTATCATGTAAATGACTTGCCATCTGTGTGCCACCCAGGTTCATCTGAGGCAGTTCTGAAAACACTGATTATTAATATCAAAGCTGCAGATTCTGACAAGATTGTAGGATTGTTTTTAAGTATTTTTAAAGATGGGCTGTGTTTCCTGACATTTTCAAGACTCTATTAAATGCTGTGGACAGCTTAGTGGCAATTCTCTTCAAGTAATACAATGATTAAAAATACAAACTTTTATTTTAACTAGCGGCATTTTTAGTTAACGAACACTAGTACTCTTTTCTCCACCTCATCCCTCCCTTCATTTGTGTTCCATTGTATTTATTTCTGCCGTGTGATTGCCTGGGAGAAGTTAAATTACCAACCATAGTTATTACACTGGCACAAAACTTCTTTATTCCCTTCTGTAGATCATATTTACATTGCAGGCTGTGGTAAAAGTGAATAAAATGAAAAAGTTAACAAAACTGATAAAGTCATCATTTGTTTCTACTCTATTGTAATAACCATGCTGTAATTGGTGCTTTTTCATATAAAATTACCATATAAATTGTGCCATCCAAAGCTGCAACAGAAAGAGCAACAGTATTTACAATAAATGGCAAATCCCTGTTAATTATTGATAGCCTAATAAACACACCATTATAACTCAGTCTTATTATTAATTATTAATAATAACAATTATTTATTATTCATTGTGTAAGGATCAATTATGATTAACTGTTCTAAAAATGAATGGTCCACATGCAGGTTTCTATTTTCAGGGCCTTTTCCATTGAAGGAAAGACTTTCCATATTAAAATGCTCTGTCCAACAGGACAGAACATGACTGTACCTGAACAGCTTCCAGACACCCCTGTCCTCATCCTGGTGGCTGTGGAAAGCTGCTATGAGCTCTGTCAGAGGCAGTTAATGATTTTATTTCTTTGGAGGTCGTTACTTGGCCCAAAGGTGGTTGACTTATGACCTGGGATGTTCTTGGCCTTCTTGGCCGCCTGGGCACACAGCAGTTCACCTTTGATAGTAATGAAGCTTTGCTTTACTGCCTAGTAATGTCAGGGACCTCTTTTTAAAATAAACTCTGCCAAAAATTCTTTGAGGCGTTGTCCTAAATCTTGGTGGTTTCAAAGCTTGATTTTGCTGGGGAAGGAGGCTGAATTCCAGGCATTACAATGGCAATGTGTCCCTGTGTGAATTGTGTGTCATGTGAATGAAGATGGTTTTTCCAGAAATGATCAATTTATTGAGCCTTTGGCCTTATAATAATTTTTATATAGATGCAACCAGCCCAGTCTCTCTAGACTGCATTGCCAGAGTCAAGATTTTTACCTTCTGGTGTTGGTAGTGCCACTGCTGGCCGTAGGAAGGACAGGACTAGAAGTATTGACAGCCAACACTTCTCCCTTTTCCTACCAGGCTTTTGCTTTTCTGACCTCTATACCAAGCATAATTCAACTGCTAGTTATCACTAAGAAATAGCACTAGAGAATAGTGACTTCTTACAATGCAGACCAGATGATTTTCTTCTTCTTTTCAGTTTTTTTTGCTTCTGACCAGACTTTGGCTGATATTTTTGCTTTGTCACTCATTTCAGGTTTTTCATGCACGGGTAACTCCACCGCATCTTCTGTTAGATGTTAAATGCTGCAAATTCCAGCTGTTATGAGATGCTCTGAGGCAAGAAGTCACTGCCTACCAGTGCTCCTGGAAGTATGCCCTAAGCATGCCACATATGGAAGTGGCTTGAAGTTTTCACAGTATGTGAATATGGGGCAGGAGGATGATCTCTGCATGCCGAGGTGAGGCTTTCCTTCAGATCTGACTGGATTTCACATTGATTTATCAGTGAGGGTTTAAAGTACACTGTCTGCCGGCAGCATTCTTGAGTTATCCAGAGTTTCTTGGTACAGAGGAGTTTCTGCATATGCAGTTCTTGTTTGACAGGGGTTCTCCACTGTCTTTCCCCAACTGCCCACATCAGAATTTAAAATATCTGTAAAATGCTCTGTATTTTTCCATGATGTGCCAGTTCTCACCAGCTGTGATTTTCCAAAACAGTGATGCACTATAAGGCAGCCAACTGACTTGCAAAAGGATATGAGTTTTTGTGCCAAGGAGAATTTAGCATAATGTTTCAACTGCAAATACAAACCACAATTTCAAATAAGAAAGAGAAGAAATTGAAAATGTATAGAAATGTGATATGTATAAATATTTTTTATTTTGTTTCAAATAATGTCTTACTCTTCTGTATGTACGGCATCTAAGACACACTGAACATTTTTAGCCCAAAAGAAATAATTCACTTAGTTTATGGACACAAAGCAGTGTATAAACCATGTAGCTCAATAAATGCTTTGTTTCCAATTCTTATGTGCATTACTCTGTAATCTGGAATTATTCCAAAAATTCATTTCAGGTAAGTCTTGCCAGCAGGATGAAGTTACAACAGAAGCCTGGGGTAACTTGTGACACCTCTATCTGCTGCAGTGCAGGAGGAGTGTGGTTTAACACCACGCCTTGTGCCTCATGGTCACACCTCTCCTCAAGCTGTGCAAGGCCATGCCAAAGTGTCGCTGCTTGACCTCTGCTCCCAGGGGAGGTGTCTCACAGGCTTGGCTGCACAAGTCACACCTTCAGTGAGGCATTGACACATCTTAAATAAGACCAGAGTTTGCTCTCTCTTTAACTGGTCAGTGGCCCTTTGCACGGAGTCCTTGGGCAGCTCTCCCAGCTCCTCATGAGGTAATTAAATATTGATCTTGCCCCTTTTACAGATGGAAATGCTCACGCTGTGTTTCCAGAAAGGATCACTTTTTCATGGTGTCATGGTTCAACCCCAGCCAGCAGCTCAGTTTCATAGATCTGCTGCTCACTGCTCCCCAGCGGGACTGAGGAGAGAATCAGAAAAGAAACAGGGAGAAAAGAGAACACATGGGTTGAGATAAAGACAGTTTAGTAGGGAAAACAACAGCACACAACGCAAAGCAAAAACCATGGAATTCATTCCCCACTTCCCATGTCCAGGCAGGTGTTCAGCCATTCCCAGGAAAGCTGGGCTCCATCACCCCTGAGGGTGGCTTGGGGACACAAACCATCGCTCTGAATGTGCCCCCTTGCTGCTTCTCCCCCAGCTGAGCACGACACCACCGGGTATGGGACACCCTTGGGCCAGTTGGGGTCAGCTGTCCCAGCTGTGTCCTCTCCCAAATCCTTGTGCCCCCCAGCCCTCTTGCTGCTGGAGGGGATGAGGATCAGAAAAGGCCCTGACAGTGTAAATGCTGCCATAACTAAAACATTCCTGTGCTATCAACACTTTCCAGCAGGAATCCAAAACACAGCCCCATGTTAGCTCTGCGAGGAAAATCAGCTCTACCCCAGGCAAAAGTAGTACGGAGTCTGTTACTCCAGTTGATATAATTTTCTAATTAAGGTATAATTAATGTATAATGCAGCAGAAATACTAGGTAGGAGTGAAATTGTGACCATCTACTGTTATTGAAAATGTTCTATGAACCCCATTATGCCATTGTAAAATAATTCTCTAAATGTCAGTGATGTGAGGAACGCAAACAAGTCACTGTTATTAGGCATGCTTTTATTATGCAGCCTAACTGAGAGCGATATTGTGTTTAAGAATAAGCAGGGAAGTAAAAGATGAGGGATTTTGATCACAGAGAAATCAGTTTTACCATGTGCTGTAAATATTTCTGAGACAGCAGCATGCCTACTTTTCAGAAGCCAGAAAATGAACAAAACAAAAGGAGGAATATCATGAATCGTAATTTGCTGCAAACGCAGACTATTCAATGTGTTTAGTATTTTCTTTTAAATTTTTTTTTCTTTGTTTTGTTTTGTTTTTAAGTAAGGTAATATACATATTTTGGTCGCTTTGCTGGAACCTCAAAACATGGAAATACAGCACCAATGAGACTTGAAAGCTCCATCAAACGCCTGCTGAAATGTGTCTGTTGCTGGCGCAACCGCAAGAGCTTTTGCTATTTTTTCAACTAACATTTGCAGCATTTCCCACCTAGTGCAGGAAATGGTGGCTGCTTGCATAAACATATATTTAAGGCTTAAAAGAGCCAACTTTGAAGTTAGTCCAACTGTTGGTGTTTATAGAGTGAGTGTGTCAGGAGAGAAGCTGCCTGCTCATCAGCTCGCTGTGGCGAAGCTGCCTCTGAATTCAGCGAGACAAGAGTTAACCTCTCACTGCCCTGGCAGCTAAAATACAGCTCTGCATTTATGGCACTCCTGCACCATCCTCCACGTTGCCTTTTGTGCATGGTATAATTATCAGATTCATTACAACGACTCTTGCATTTAAGTATTATACTTACCCAAGGGCAACCTGGGTAAGATTTTATATTTGCAAGCCCCATTTTATCCTTCTGTAATAAAGCTCTACACTGAACATAGGGTGGCACCAGGCAAACATCAAAATGTCTAATATTTAGTAGATAAAGGATAAAGACTATGATATACACTTGCAGAGAAATGAAGACTGGTAAATTGAAGGCAACTAAATTAATTAAGCCCAATATGCAATTATTTGGCAATTTAATGACTATATATTCAAGGAATATTTGCTTATTTATCAGGTTAAACAATAATCAAATTAACCTTCATAACAGGGGAATGAGACAAAGGTTTTTCTTTAATTTTATATTCCCACTTAAGGTTTTCATATAAGCAGATTTTGATAACCTGGGAAGGCAGAACTGTGAAATCTGTGGGAAAATAACAACACCAAGGAAGTTGGATTTTAGTTTTTTACCAGAGAGATATGTTCAATAACCAGGTCAGCTTTCCTAAGGAGAAACGAAAGCAAACTCAATCTCCCACCTGAACTTAATTTGATGCAGATGAATGAAACATCAGCAGGCTTTTGGCCCTAAGTGAAAAGGGGAACAATGAAAGGCAGCTCTTTTTGTCAGGAGATAATTGTTTTGTTATTTTACACTTCTAAGATTTGAAGCCTGCCTGAAAAAAATTAGAACTCAAATATAGGTCTTTGTTTTTAAAATTTTGTTTTTCATTTATACGAACACAGGAAGCTTGGGAATATCTCATTTTATCACTTTTGTGATTACAGAAAAGAAAAATCTGTAACTTTATGTGCTGTATTCCTGTGCCATACACTAGATTACTAGCAGCAGAAGGTCATTATCCAGGCTAAATTTTAACCCGTTCTCAGGGCAGTCCTTTCTGCCTGACTCACTGGGGACACTCCTATAATGTATAGCATTCATTTGAGTCTAAACCTCTGGTTTTAATGATGTTGTCTTCTTAAACCATGGGCTGTAGACTGCTGAATATCAAATATTGTTCAGTACACCCTGATGGGAAATATTTCCCTCTCTGGTAGCTGTGCCACAAAATAAGTGTTCAAAAAGCACATGGATGAGGTGCTCAGACAAATGGTTTGGTGGTGGACCTGGTCCTGTAGGGTTGATAACTGGACTTGATGACCTTAGAGGTCTTTTCCAAGCTTAATGACTCAGTGACTCTTATCTGGAACCTGCACGTGTCCCTTCCCAGGAAACTGAATGCAAAACTTGTGCTTTTCCAGCCCCTGCGTGCCTGTGTCTCTCCTTCTCCCTCTCTTTTCAGCTGAAGTGGCTTTCCCTGGGTGAGCTGTCAAGGAGAGCGTGGTCCCCGGTGCTGCTGCCCTGTGGATGGCTCCTCTGCTCTCACCTCAGAGCAAGGGCATCCCTGTGAGCCCCACGTTTTGGGGGAAACAAGGGAGGTAACAGAGAATGTGGCATTGGGGGCAGGTGAGAGCTGAGGTGAAGAGCTGCAATGGCAAGAGCTCTGCTAGTGTGGGGGCCAGGAGCTGGAGGGAGTGGAAAAGCACAGAGGGGTTATTTTATTCTGAAAGTCATTGCATGTGCAGAAGGTGCAGCTAGTATCGCAACTCTTGGATGTGCTTTGGTATGTTTTCTAATATTCATAGTGGGAAAGAATCAAACTAATCCCCGTTCAGTGCTGGCAGTGTGGAAGTGCCTCCAGCAGCCAGTGCAAGGGGCTGAGGATGGAAACAGCAAAAAGCCTTAAAATGCTTATCTAACCCAGTAATGAGCTCACGGAGTGCCCCAAGCCCTGCCAGCAAGGCAGGTACACCCAGCACTGGCACATTGGATGCCATGGCTGGCTGCACTCGCTGTGGGAGCTTCATAACACTGACAAACTGCCTGGGGGATTTCCTTCACCAGGAGCATGAGTGATAGCAGAGCTAATGTGAGCTCTCAAACACTCTGCACTGTATTTTGGGGGTTTTAGTGGTGTAGCCAAAGTGTAGAAATGGATGCAGGGCTTTTAAAACTTCCCAATAAAGAGAAAACATCGTTTGAAGCCATGGAAGCTGCATATCCGCTGGCACAGCAACTAATGCAGTTTGCTTCTCCGGTAGTGCCCCGAAGTGTCTTTAGATATTCATATATAAAATGTAAGTACATAACCTACTGTAAAAAGCTACAGCAGTGCCCTTGGCAAGCTTCCCTGGCCTGTGGAGGGTAATTACATGTGGAACACAAACAGCACCAAAATTTACCTCGTTAGATGTCCAGCTTTTTCTCATACAAATGCTGTGAGATCTATCCATGCTAATAACAGTATTTGTATCTTGATGGAGAATTTTGACTTTGTAGCCCAACCAGAGCTCACTTGGAAAAAAAAAAAAAAAGGCACTTTTCCCATCAATTCCAAGCAGGATTTAGATCCATACACAGCCCTGCCAGGTCTCAATTCCAGACTGCTGTTGGAGGTGAGTAAACCAGAAGGATCAGCTTGTTCTGGATGGAAATGTGTCTACAGCACAGGCCAGCTTGGAAATACAGCTTTGTGTTTCAGCCAAAAATAAGACAGAAATGGTCACAGCTGAAATGTTACATCAGGCCCTGGTAGCTGCTCACAGCAAACCACACAACTGCTTAGAAAGGCATGACTCAAAATCTATTCTTTTCAGGTAAAATTGTGAATGTTCCTGTGTTGTTCTCATGAGTGCCACGGTTCCCCCAAGTACCACATAAAAAGAAAAAAAAAAGAAAACATCTTCATTTTTTAAGATGCTTTCACAATGTTTTGAGATAATTTTGTGATTGGGGTTTTTTTTGGCATTTATCTATGAAATTATGAGATTTATGCTGATAGATCACCCTCTTTGTTGGTCCGCATCAAATGAACTTTATCATGGCTAATACTAAGCTAGGCAGAAATGTTTATTATAAATGGCTCCTGCTAGAATTATGAGTTCCCAAATTTTTTCTGGAAATAAAGAAGTTCTGATAAAAACTTTAAAGCATCTAGATTGCTGCTGTCCAGAAGGGCTTTACTAAGGACTTTATAAGAGAAGTTTATTGAGATAACAAAAAACAGATCCGACAAATAATCAACTCAGGTGTGGAAGAATGAGATTCAAGTATCATTTCTGCAGCCAGAGTTTTGGCACACATGCAGAGAAAGAAAATATAATTACGAATTACAAAAATTACTGGATAAGAAAATGAGCAATTTGATACAGATTTACAGTTTAAAAATTAAGGTGCAATATTTGTAGTTAAACATTTATATAAACGAAAGCTGTGTGCATATTTCTGTACAAATGATGAAGGTGACCCTGATTTAGTTCATTCCAAAAAAAAAAAAAAATAAAGGAACATTTAAATATGTAAATCACAGATGAGCTAAGTTGAGGGAGGGTTATCAAAAATGTCTGTTATCTTTGAACATGAACATATGTTCACTATGCTAATTCTGTAGGATCCTTAGATCAAATGCTGGCATATTTCAGTGTTTTGCATTGCTTTAAATTTTGACTTCAAATTTCATCGTTTCCTTTATTTTATAAGGGTTTTTTTGTTCCAGTCACCAAATGCCAAATTAAGAAGGATCATCTGAAGGGAGAAAATTTCCTGTGTTCCTCTGTTAGCCTTGAGAAGTTTCATCTTGCTGGACACTGCACAGAAAATAGTCCAGAAGAATATGAGACCAGAACCTGACCACTCTATAATTCATAAGTAAATTTAATGTATTACAAAGGATAAACTTAATTTAAAATTTCCTTTAAAATGCATGCCTTTTAAATTGCTGAGATCAGAGAGCCCCAAATTTTTAAACAGACCGGTGGTTCAAGGCTGCTGGTGTCTGTATGTACTTGAAGTTTTGTTTTAAGAGATGATATTTGTCACAAAAGGAAATCATGATTTCATGTATGGAAACAAATTCCTCAGTTCCTGATAGTCCAAGAAACTTTCCTGCAGGTTTTTTCCTGAAAACTTATGGAAACAGACTTTTTGATACAATGAGGGGACGAAGTTTGACTGCTATTTTATAAATCTCATTACCATTTTGGGTTTTTTTCCTTAAGATGGAGATTATAGCAGTTTATATCTTCATTTCAAACATGATCCACAAAATATTTTCCTATTTTTAAACTCTTGCATCTCTATCTTTTGTGCTCCCCAAGAGCTCTTTCATTAAGGTGTAAATATGTTCCTAAAATAATGAAAGTGTCATTATCACCCGTTTACTCATTTAGGCGCCCAGGAAGGGAACTGCAAAGGCATTGAGCTAAAAGCATACTTTTAGAATAAAGAGAAACATTAACACAAGGATCTCTGCAGATCATTAGTCTGGTTGTTCTCTAATGTGCTCTCCCTTGAATTCTGTTTACCAGAATACAGTGTGAGATAAATGGCAGGCACATCTGTGAAGAGACCCTGGAAGTTTTCACTCATTGCTCACCTGTCTCTCTTGGCACTGGGCTGATCCACGGAGTGAGGATTCATTCCATCCTTATCTCCAAGCTGAGGAGCAGCCCAGTCTGTGTGCTGTAAGGCTGAATCCCAGCAGAAAGAACAGGACACTTAGCATTAAGTGATATTGTAAAACTGCTGCCTTTTGTTTGGAGAATAAAAACCACAGGAGGTTCTAAATGTTGTAGCACGAATCCCCAAATTCTTTATTTTTTAACAGCGTAGACAGCTGGGGTTGTTTTGTCTCGTCCACACTCTGTTCTCACATGGCTCCGAGAATGTCCCACAGCACCTCTAATGATACGTTGTAGGAACTGGTAAAAAACCTGGAACAGTGTTATGAAAAGATATCAAAATATTTCACTTAAGAAAAAAAAATATTCTGATTTTTCACATTTTTCAGATGATGGTATTTTTTGACTTTTTGGAAGAAAAGGTCTAAAATATTTCCTCTTTGAATGAAATGACTAATAGGGATTTTATGTGTGTAAGTATCCATTGCTTCCCTAGGTAAACTGTCCTGCTGGCTACCTGTCTGTGATATACTCCTTTGAATTTGAATTTGTTAGCATTACCTTCTAGCCATTGCATGAAATTAAACTATATTCTACCCTTTATACCCACCATAAAAATGACCATTAGTCTGAAAATTTTACAAGAGGAGCTTGCAAAATCAGCCAGGCTACTGGTTATTGTGGCAGTGTTTCAAATCTTAAAGCATTTACAAGTAATTTTGATATTGGAAACAATGGCTATTAGGAGTTATGGTGAAGCATGGCCTTGTAGGACAGTCTTGCTACCAACCCATGTGCAAACGAAATGAAACAAATAAGTCTCAGCATCTCCAGTTTAAAAAGTCAGCTCTGGTGTTCCGTTGTCCTTTAAAGCAATTTGGCAAAGCCTCTCTAGCACAGGGTTGGGTTTTTTCAGCCAGCTAAGAGCCAGTCAATGTTCTTTGACTCAGGTTGTACTCTAATCTTGGGTGCTTTAAGAATGTAAAGAGAGCTGAGGGAGACTTGTGGGAAACGACTTGGCATTTTTCCATTACTGCTAATAGGATTAGAAAAGTGATGAATTGTCACTGGAGGTTTTGATATCTCCTAATAAAGAAGACAATCTGCATGCAATACTCGCAACCAGCTGTTGCTATTTAAGGTGCAAGTCTGTTTGGCTGGCAGAGCTGTTTGATTTTCAGCACTCAGAACCTCCACTGCCTTTTCCACTGGTGGCTGAGCCATCCAGGTTGGTCATCCCTCCTGGATCTAGTCGTGGCTTTGCAGGAGACACAAAGTGGGGATGGATTTCCAGTTTTAATAAAAAGGAGAAAAGAAAGCAGGCAGGAGGATTGTCACAGGTTTCTTAGTCTCAAGTGCTTTTTGAACTGGTCATGCTGTTTGGGTAGGTGACACCTGTCCAGGTGATTGTCCCCAAGCTGAGGGTTCTGTGAGCGGAGGGTCAGTCTGAGATGAGAGGGTTCAGCTGTGTTATTTTATTGTCTCTGTTTACAGCATGTACAACTTTGCCCCTGGTTTACTCTTGAGGTTAACACTTAACTGACTAGCTAGATAATGTGGCTGCATGTCCAAAGTTTTTAAAGTTTCTCACAAAACCAAAATTTAATGAGATTTCAATAATTTTTGTTGTCATATTTTGTTCACTGAGAAAAGATATGATGAGAAGTAAGAGATTTATACCTTTTCACTGTCTGTGAGAAAGAGGCAAACTAATGTACGTATACTTGGACAAAACCTTTTGAATTACATCTTGGTTAAAATAACAAAATCTAGCATATTTAATCCCTGACATTTATGAAAATAAGCTTAGTATATTGAATTTTCTTGACCCAATGCCACTTTGGAACACGTTTCAAAATTTTCAAAGCATTTGATTAGAAAACTTTTTTAAGACATTCCATTTTTTTTTTTTAATTTTATGCTAACTAGGTAATAGCGTCTGCAGAGAAAAGTATTCCTATGAAATTAATTATTTTGAGATTTTAATAATAAAGATAGGTTATTTCATATATTGCCTCACAGCAGTGTGTGACTGGGAAATTTCCTTCCATTTGTTCCTTATTTTTTAAAAGTGATGTGGATGTGGTGATGTTAAACAAGTCAGAGAATTACTTCTAATAACAGTGTGTGTTATTATTCAGTGGAAGTGCCAAGAAAATAGGTTTTTCTCATTAAAACCAAAACTAAACAATAAACAAAGGACATTTAAATTATTTGTCTGTGGACAATCAGGTGGTTTTGGTGTTTAAATTCCACTGACAGTCCTTGTCCAAATAACAAACGGTGAATGTTTAGACATCACCTAACCTATTGAAATAAACTGGAAATACTCTATAAAGACACAGAAGAGTTGACACTTTACCTTGCTAACACTCCCTTAACACCAGGGAGTGTGTCCTGATATGAATCAGTGCTTTGATAAAGACAGAACACAAAAAATGGAGAAAGCAGCTCAGATTAACAGAATAATTTAAAGACATTTATAGCCCATTTTCACTGCCACATTGTGCCAGAAGAGCAAAGCAGCAGAAGTGATATATAGATCATTGATTTTTATCCCTTTCAGAGCAGCCCTTCTTAGTATTTTTAATGAAACATTAAATGATTGTAATGTAAACTGTAACAGAATGGCATAGTTTTATACTTTCTTAATTGGATGCTAATATCCATGTCAGTATTTGCATGAAAAATGGTGTACTAAGCCAAAATATCAAGGTTTTTAAAACTCATAATCATTCTTCTGCCAATACCATCTGTCAGCTTAATCTTCACCTCCCAGAATTCAGTGAAGAGGGTGCCTTCAGGGGAAGGAAAAGAAAAAAATTACAGTTACTAAAGTACAGTAAAGTGAGTTTAAACCACGGGCCTGAAATCCCATTTGATTATATAGGACTTAACAGTTATTAATTGTCAAAGCTGGAAAATAATTAAGAATTGCTGTTGGGGCACTGTCAGTCATCCTCCCTGGAGAAGGGACACCTTAGAGAAGGGATGGAGAAGAGATGGAGAAAGGGTGGATAAGGGATGGAGAAAGGGTGGAGAAGGGGTGCAGAAG
>VYZR01060823.1:0-11626 GCA_013400675.1 Oxylabes madagascariensis
AAACAAAAAAACCCCAAAACACTGGAGACCTCCTGACCGGCTACTTAAGGAAGTCTAGGGCATCTATATTTGAGTGAATATTTTAATTTAATGTTTGCATTGAAATTATGAATACAACATTTCAAGTATCTTAAGTTATCCTCATTCTGAGAGAGGTATGGCAAACAGCAGTTTATTAGGATCCCATGGTAGAAATCTAGACTGAGGTTTATTTAAGCAAAAACTAAGTGTTTTCACACTGGAGATGCATCTTCATTATCACAACGCTAAATGTACATTTCTTATTTTTGCAGGCTGGAAGCCATTGGTAACAGTATCAAAGCTTCCTTCAGTATCGCAAAGCTGAAGGCTGAGCTCCAGAAAGGGCAAAAGCTCAAACATAACAGGGCGAACAAAAGGCAAAGTGTCCGGGAAAGCCTGAAAGCATCCTAGTGGGAAGATCACCTGAATCTTTTTCCACAATGCTTGCTGACAAAGCATCACGAAAACTCTGTCTTGACTCCAACATTCCATGATGGCGAAGGGCCCCTCTGTTCAAGTGTTTGCACAGCAGAGCAAAATGCTAAGGAAGTCCTGTATTTGGAGATATAAAGACAAAGGATTTTATCATTTTGGAATTCAGGTGGATGGGCAGGAGGGCTGAAGGGAAATCCGCAGTAACATACATGAAAAGCCGTCTGTCTGAAGAAACATTTGAATACTGCTTCTGGAATGTTACCCATCGATTGAGCAGCTTTTGGGGTCTACATCAAAAGCATCTTGCAAGGAAGACCTCACAGATGTGCTTAACAAGGACAGAAAGCAAGATCTGAGTGTACAAACTTCAAAGAACTCTACCTTTTGATTAAAATGCAAAAATGAAAGCCACAGTGCTACTTTAATCAGGACTTATTGCATATATACGTCTACCTCGCATACTGTTTGTTGCACTCCTGTTAGAGTATTTTTACACCTTGTTATTGCCTTTACTAATCAGCTGCAACCCTTTGCCTTTTTTCAGAAGTCTAGTTTACTTGTACAACCAGAGTTATCTTAATGTGGGTTAGGCACTCTGATTGTTTGCATTGTCAAAGTCCTTTGGCTTTGGATACCGAAGGACCCTTCAACATAAAATAAAAGTTAGAGGACACTACTAAGTTTCCCATAACAAGGATATTTGGCCAACTGAAGTTCTAATAATAGAGGTTGTTGTGTCTTACATGCTACCAAAAAGGCACTGAAGTGGGGATGTACCAGAGGCTGTTGCAAGATTTATTCAGGGCCTTGTTTGGTGGAAATGCATTGAGACAAAGGGTTGTTTTGAATTAAGTCAAAAGGCTAATATTGGGTGAATGTTTATAGCAGTGAATTTGTTCACATTGTTGAATTTGCAGACAAGTTGAATCTTATGTGCTTATTTTTGTCTTGTATTTATATTCACACAAGTTCTTCATTATATTTACCATGTTGAATACACATTGAAGTAGGCCATATTGGTCTATGCATGTTTTATGTATTTCTGTATGAAATTGGGAAATGCTTTATGCCTATCAAGGTAAATATCTTAAGAAATAAATATTTTTAATTACTGTATTGGCCTTTTTCCTTAGTCTATGGCTCCGCGATCATGGAGGTAGATTGTCCCATGTACAAAGCTGACCCAGGTGAAGTGTATGCACATGATTGCCTTTCTGTCAGATAAGCCAGATCACAGCAAAGTTTGTGCCAGATGTGAGACAGCAGATGACACTTGTTCTAGCTGCAAGGTTGCTCATCAAATCTTCATGGCAAATTCTAAACTGGACAAATGAATTTATCCATTTATCTGTGAGCAGTCTTCTCACATGTCTGATGTAGATGTACTATAGCATTAAAATATGGACATTAAGGATTTGGGTATAGATGAACTAGAGGGGGAAATGCACACACTAGAAAACT
Source organism: Oxylabes madagascariensis (assembly GCA_013400675.1). Classification (NCBI taxonomy): domain Eukaryota; kingdom Metazoa; phylum Chordata; class Aves; order Passeriformes; family Timaliidae; genus Oxylabes; species Oxylabes madagascariensis. The sequence continues at coordinate 1,918 of VYZR01060823.1, forward strand.
TGTGGGCTGTACTGAACTAGGCAATGTTACTTATTACCACACTACACTAAAAATTTCAGCCCATTCCATGCAAGGTAGGGATGGAGATCTCAATGGAACCTCAATGGGGCCCAAGCTCAGGAAAGATCTAGATCAATAGTTAATTTTTTTACATGTTTCCAAAATATTGGCTTTAAATGGTTATACCTAGACACTTAAAGCATATAGATGGATTTAATCATCTCTAATCCTATAGGGGAAAAAAAAGCACAAGAGTTAATCCAAGAATAAAACTGAGTGGTTTGGGTCATTTTAATAACAGAACCAAGAAATACAATGCAAGGAGTGTGACACAAACACTGAAGTAGTCACCATTGAAAATTTCTGAAATTGTTCTGGATTTCTTGTCAATATTCATAATATTGACAGTGAGGCCCATATCATGTTTCTTTCACATTGCTCTGCTATGTTTTGGAGCAGTAATTCAGTGGGGAAATGCCATTGCTGGCAATCCTTGTCCGACAGGAGTGTCTGGTCCAGGCAGTGGAACTGGGAACCCCTGTGCTTCTGCAGGACAGGATGCAGCCCCCGGAGCCATCCTTTGATCTCTGCATCACTGGCACTGACTGCTCAGGATGCGCCTGGATCAGTGACCTCTGTCAGGCATGAAGAGACCTCACTAATGCTCCCTGGTTTTCCATTTCTTGCCCTACCACTGGTCGCCTTTGGCAGGGAAAATAAACAAGCAAGTAGTTGAGACGCTGCCTCTCACTCAGCCAAAGTGGCAGGTGAGCAGCTGGTGTGGGATGTCTCTGATAGTGAAGGGACTCCACATCAGTGTCTCCACCCCAGTTGCTCCTGTTTTCTCTCCCAGGAAATAGTATGAGGAGAGGATCAGTTCTGGGAGTGGGGGAGCATTGCAGCAGTGTCTGTGCTGTTATTAAGGCTGGTTATTTGGATTTCATAGGTGGCTGGCCTAAACGATGCTGTGGGTGCGCTTTAGTAGCCCAAATTCCTGGCTATCTGTTCAAGAGATTCTTGAGAGACCATCCTAGAAATAAATCTGTTCCTTCTAAGATTTACTCTGTTCATGCCGGGAGTCAAAAGCTGGCTTTTATTCTCCTTTCCTTCCCAGTAAACTGTATCTGCTGCTTGCTCATGCTGCAGCTTTGTGTGGTGATGGGCACTCACCGGCCTTTTGGCATGCCATGGGTTCGGCATGGTCCCCAGGGTCGTGCAATGTAAGAGCCTTGAGCCTCCATGCAAAGAGCACAAGTGGGGTAAGATGTCCCTGATGGCAGGGGCTTGCAGGCTTTTGGAAGAGTGGCAGGAGCTGTTTCATGTTGCCCAGCGGGCTTCAGGGACCTGCTGGTGTGCAGCAAGGGTAGAAGGGGATGCACTACTGCTTCTGCATGCCACCCTCCCCCCCCGCCATTTGCCTTGCGGCATTGGAGCATAAACTGCAGCTTGCCCTGGTTTGCATTAATGAGCTAGACTGAAAAAGCAGAGTTCACCAGTCTGTTTGTCTCATTGAATAAGCAAAAGGGAACATGAAGCATTTTATCTTAACTCTGGCTCACATACAAGTACCAGGGTCTGTCCCAGGGGTTTGCTCCTTCTCAAAGCTCTGTGGGAGAGAGAGATTCAGTAACTTAGGCTAGAGCCCCTGGTGAGAAAAGAGGCACAATATGTGCTGGGATTTATGGCACTGAACACCGAGCAGTGTAAAAGTACATTCTTACTTATAATGAACGACCTGAGTGAAAAAATATTCTACCTGAAGCCAAAGGAAACATTGTGCTGACTGCAGAGGCAACGCTGCAGAGTCAAAGCTCTTGGTCTTCTAACTAGAACTAATCTCACTGCTCTGAAAAAGGGAACCTTTCATGACTATGATCTATGTTGTTTTTTAAGTGAGAGGTTCTTCTAATCCAGGATGAAATTTGAGAAGCATAAAGGGAAGTGTATAGAGAAGAGGGGCATCACTTTCCAGTGTGGCCCAAAATACACCTGACATATGACTGAAACTCCATCTCACACCAAGAGCAAGGAAAAGCTCCATTCCTGAGCTGTTATCAAAGCTTATCTCCCTCCTCTGATTTTTCCTGGGTTCAGTATGGCCATTTCTGGAATTGGAAAAAGTTTCACAGGAAAAGACAACTATTCTCCAAAATTAGGCTTGCTGTACTTATTTTTATTCAATGCTGACTGTAATTCTTTCTTTCTCAGCTGGTTTATTTTCATTTTCTCTAGATAAAGAGCTGTTTTGACTATAGATCAAAACAAGGTATACAATAAAACAAAGCTTTGACGTGTGAGTCAGGCTACAAGTCAGGAAAATACTACAATGCTACTGAAATTCTTTCCATTTTATCTACATAATTCTGACCTAATTTTTCCAGAAATGGCAACTCTAATCAGCACCATATTATCATGAACTGCCCCCAAATAATTCCTGCAGGATGTCCTAATGTTGCCTATAGAAGTTACCAAATACCAGCCTCTTTGTTCATGTTTCCTTACATTAGGATAAATTTAGCCACCACAACACATTTCTATATTTACAAACACAGAATGAGCTGGATAAACCACTGTTTGAATGCTATCTGGTGTTTACTCTTTTCACACTCAACTGTTTGCCTCTGTGTATATAAAACCATATCAATTTTTACTTGGCCTGCATCAAGGCACTATTATTAGGTTCCTCGGGTAGAAATCCAGCTTCCATCCTCAGCCAATATCTTTATTTAATGTACTGTTCTTCCTTCGTGACCTAGGAAACAAAAGGACCGACTTTTTGATTAATTAGAGGAGAATGCTTGGAAGCTGTGGTGCTAAGTGTAAGTATGCAGAGAGACAGAAAGCTGCAGATAAAGTACAAAGATAGTGGCAAGATCGTTTTTCCTGAGGTAAACATCGTACGAATGACATTTCAGAACCGTAGCCAGAATGAGTGTTCATGTCTTTCTTTATTTTATATCTCTGATCAAATCTGAGCTAGGTGAAAAATGGTAGGGAAGCCTATTTTGCTCAATATGGTTAAACAATCAGTTGGTATGTCTTAGTGCCTGGGACAAGCTTCTCTGCTCTGATCAGGTCAAGGAGACCTGAATTCTGCCTGAAGTCCACTGGGCTGGCCAGCCAGCCAACAATTCCCTCAGCTTTAGAGGCATCATTTCTGCCAGTGCAAACGAGAGCAGAATTTGATCCATAAAGGCTTCCTTCTTTCTGGTATCGCCACACTGGGGACAAACACACTCTGGTTTGCTGATGCTAGCACAGGCCTTTAGTGGCTCTTGGTTTTCTTGGTCTGCGTTTGGAGGAGCTTTTTTATTGTTTGGTTGGGTTTTTTCCTCTCTGCAAGCATTTGATAGTAATAAATTAGATAAATATCACTTTGGTAAGCAATAGGGCAGTTTGCCTCTGGCTCAAAAAAGCTGCATTCAGAAAGGGATGAGCCCCATGGAGTTTGTGGTTTCATTGACCTCTCCAGCTATTTTGGGGGCCACAGAAATTATTTGAGTTCATCAACTGTAATTCAAGCCCACACTGTTGTTGTTGTGTTTTTCCCTCCAAGGAAATAAAGTAAAGAAAACAACCCTAAAACTAACTTTTTTCCTAGCTAAAGGAAAAACGTACATTTGTGCCAGTCACCAGAAAAAAATCCAACTTCTAATCTGGCAAGAAGAAAGCAGCACTGTATTTTGGTCGTATAGGTTTGATTTACATTTTTTCTCTGCTTTCTCCATCTCTTTTCACAAACACAATTCAAGACAGGACTTGATGAAGTGTCCATCATGAAAAAAAAAAAAAAGGACTGCTCTAAGGACTTCTTGTGCAAAAGTAGGCACATATATTGAATGTTTTGATGGGCAAGAGCTTTTCCTCCTGCCATCTTATCTTCCTTTCAATCCTATTGTTGCAAGAAATTGTTTGTATTTTGTTTCTTATTTTAATATTCTCTTAATTCTAACAGGACTATAAAGCAGTGATATTCATAAACTAGACAGCAAGCCAAAGTGGACAGAAAAGTTGAACAAATGGTGCATGCCTTATTCTTATCAGAAATGTGCAGGCCTTTAAGGTGTGTGGGGCCTGTGGGAGGATTTCCTTCAAGCAGCATAAACAAGCTCACAACGAGAACCATGACATTATATGCTGGAGCGGTGTCTTGAGAGTGCCCTGTGGGTTTTTCCCTTATGATTGTACCTCTCATGTCACCTCGAAGGACACTCCCTTTCCTCGCACATGGGCTGCCCAGCATGTCCATCAGGCAGTTGACTTAATTATGTGGCAAAGCAAGCAGGAATGAAAGCACCCACGCTGCTGAAAGGAGGGATCATCGCTGGGCTGATCAGAGCCTGCCATGCTAGATGCTGCTGCCCTTTGGCGGACAGGAGATGGGGTGGCTGCAAGTCATAAGCCACACCAGCAGCCCTGATCAGTCCTCTGGAAATGTAAACCGCCCTTCCCGCATGGCTGCAGGTTCACCAAGAGGGCTGCTTTGCTGTGCCAGCTGCTCTTTCCATGGGTACTATCTCAAAATGACCCCACAGGTCTTATCAGTACCTTACAGCAGATTTTTCTGAGAAAGCATCTCAGCTGGGAGTGTTGTCCAGTCATCCCAGCTTCCCTATGGATGAACTAAACTGGCATTATTCAGGAGAGTTTGGAGGAACACCACTGATTTCACCTGCTGAAAGGTTTTATTGTATCCGTCACGTAGCAAAAGCCTACAGCAATGAAATCCACAGACACCTCAGCAGACGTCCATGTTTCTTCCATGTTTTCATAAGAACCTTTTCTTAGTTTTCCCAGAAATTTTAATCCACCATCTTTCTAAAATCTTATGGCTTTTCCTGAGGACTTGGCCTGCTGTTTCTCCTTCTGGGTCTCTGCTAACCATTATGTCATTCTCGGTACACATCCAGCTGGACACTTTGCAGCTATGTGCTTTCCAGTGGCTTCCAAATGTGCATTAAAGCTGTTAATTTAATTTGACTTCACCCTTAGTCTGCTTCATCATGAGCACAAGGACGTCTTTCACCTGGCTGAAAAGCAAATTGTTCCTGAGTGCTGTCCTTTGCCCTGAATTGGCAATAGATTATAGATTGCTGGTTCTGGTGTTGACCCTTTAGGCAAGTCAGAAAGTTGGCTAGATATTACTATACAGTAAAAATTTATTCTTTGAACTAACCACTTTCTGCTGAGTAATTATTTTTCTCCAAAGATGTTTCTATAAATGTCTATACATGCACAGGGTTCAACTTTCCAAGCAAACTACAGTCTCTCCTTGATTTTTGTTTACACACAAGCATTTCTGTACTGTCCCTGTGACCGAATGCAACTTTTGTGAGCTGCTTCTGCATGAAGCTCTGATAATAGCTATTTTTTCAGTCTGTGTTCCATGAACATCTGAAGAACCATGAAATGTGATTATGGGATGCAAGGTCATATGTGCTTTTAAACAACCTGCATATGTGAAATTCCTGGAACAGTTTGCACTTCCACTGGAAATTTTTTGGTGGCCCACATTAGAAATTAACTAAACTGGTGGTTATACATGGAAAGTAGATGGGAAAAAAAAAGTTGCAAAATGAAGCTGTCACCATAGGAAAATGCAGGATTGAATCCCACCACATAACAAATAAGAAAGGTACTGTTCTTTAAAAAATGTGATTGTAAAAATCCATTATCAGGGGTACACGATCAGGTAGATAAGGGGAAATTCAAGGCATTTTACCAACCTGGCATGTGTACTTGTAAACATGGAAAAGTGAGCACATGCAATGTAGTGTATTGCTATGAAGGTCTTCTCAATGTTGTGCAACACGTTTTGAATCTACTCCCCATTGTAAGAAAAGTCCAGAATCAAGGGGCTCTCTGTCTTGATATGTGTCTTTTTTATTCCCACTTAAACTAGCAAAGTTCTGGTCAGTATAGCCAAATTCTGTAGGTGCTTTGCAAAGGATGCTTTGCAAAATGTGCAGCTGCTCTTAGCACCTGGACCAGGCACTGCAGGCATTGCTACACAGAATGGTTGCTTTTGCTCAGGCTTCTCATCTGTTCAAATCAGCTCTTGTTAACATGGATTTTTTTTTTTTTTTACCATGAGGTCTACAAGGAGATGGTATATTTGGCCTCCGTTTTCCTTCTCTGGATGGACAGCACAGTTGGAAGCTCTGAATGGTTTATGGGCTAATTAAAAACAGACCATAGGTTTTGGTTGTTTTTTTTTTCTTTTTTCCTTCTTTTTGCTGCATTCCAATTCATTTAGCTGCTCAGCAGGGATTTGACAGGGACATTGTTAAGGAGACAAAGAACCTGTGGCTGGGTGACATTAGTGTGCTAAGAGATGCCTCCTTTTCAGCTGACAGCCTAACCAAATTGGATCAGGTATCGGAAAGACTGATGGAACACTGGAGGACATGAAATATTTAGCAAATGAGTGACCTGCACATCCTACCTGGCCCTGGCTACAGCCACAACTTTGCAAGGCAGCTGATGCAGAACTAGCCTTCTCTCCCCACCTGACAAGCTCCAACAACTGATAAATTACCAGAACTAATTGTTGCCTGACAAGTCTTTGATCCCTGGAAGAGTCAATTTATAAGTGATGAGCTCTTTTTACATGCCACCGCTGATGAAGCTGTTGAAATAGCTATAAAATCAATAATCCCTGCTGTCTGGCTATCCTTTAGTTTTCTTCCATTTATTCAGGAGACAGTTCAAAGTGTCTGCAAACGCTCATTTCCGTCTCTTCCCAGCACCCTGCCCAGAGAACATCAGGCATTGCTGCAGAAATGAGGCTTGGGAAGGGGAGACGGAAAGCCTCTGAGAAGCAGGTCAGTCTAGATGAACACTGAGTAGGAAGCAGGACAGACCCCAGATCTTACTCTCAGCCCCTCGAGGTGGTCTCTCCAGAAAGAGAAAATTGTTAAAACCTAGGGCAGAAAGGCAAGGTGGGAAGCTTCTGGATGATAAGCAGCATGATAGGAAATGGCAGCATCTTAAAGGTGGCAGTGGAATAGAAGTCACACTTATGGCTCCAAGTGTCCAACCTCTGCAGGGAGACCAGCTGGTCTGTTTCTGAGGATATGCTGCCTCTGCCAGAGACAGAGCTCCCCACTGCCAGCACGTTCTTCACCTGCTGCCATCTGGTTACAGCACAGTCGAGAGCTGGGGTACAAAATTCTGCTATGGCGTCAGCTGCATGTGACCAAAAGTAGCCCGAGTCCACTGTACTCAGCAATGATTTTACTTTATGGTTGTGTTCAGTGCAAAGCTGGTTCTGCTGACCTGAAGGAACAAGTCAATATTTATCCAAATAGAGTCCCTATAGGCAGGATCTCACCTACAGAATTTGGTCCTAGACCTGTTCTGCAAGAGTGTGTCATGACCACCACATGATGGAGAATCCCATGGAATCTCATCCTTGAGCTATTAGAGCAGGTTGCTGGTGCTTTTACAGCAGACCCATTTACAGAGCGGTCAGGATGCTCCAGAGGCCATATTTCTCTTGTGCAACCATTTGACAGCTTCTTTTTAACTTCTGATGAGAACCGCTAACCAGAAAAATGAAACACCACCACCCAAACACATGCACAAAGCTGGATCTACAGAAGTGTTGCCTGATAGTTCATTTTCCATTTTTCTCTGGAAGCTTGTACACAAATACGAGGTTTTGTTATGAGGCTCAGTGTGGTTATTCCAAAGCCATCTGCGGCCTGGTCACCAAGGCTTGTCCTCACCACAGGCAGAAGAGGTGCTTCCCAAGAGTGAAATTCCTTTCTGATGTTCTCCAGACTGAGGAAGACTTGGACTGGGTCACAACATTGGTTATGGAAAGGAATAACTGAGACATTATTAGCTTTAGCTAGCTGTTATTGAATGAATGAAACAGCTTATATAGTGAAATCCTGCTTTTGTCCAGGCAAATTCTTCACTGTCTTACCAACTGTGAAAGTTCTCCAGACCTTTTGCCTGTAGTAGCAGGCAGGTGATCCCTAGGGAGTCCCTTCTCCTGGCCACAAGGCCTCAGGGCTAGGAAACTTGGTCTAGAGGACATCTCTAATCAACCTGTGCTCTAGTGAGCTACGTCTAGAAGAGGCAGTAAGACAGAGGTGAGAATGGTGTAGGAGTGAAATAAGAGGCTCAGTCTGTACAGCCTCCTGTGGCAAGTGCCTTTCTACACTGAGGGTCCCAGGAAGCTCGCAGCAAAGAACTGCCTTCCAAAACAGGAAGGGCCACAGTAATGCCCCATGGTGAGCAGAGCAGGGTGATCAGTTCAAAGTTCTCAACCTGGCATAAATTTAGCGGCAATTCAATAGTGAACAATTTATTCTTAGGGTGATATTCAGCCAGAAGTACCATTATGCTTCCCAGCTGAGTACAGGGTTTAGAAGCAGATACATTCTCAGATTAGCATCTACTAACATGCAATGAGGGCGGAGCAAAGGAGGGTGGAGCAAAGGAGAGGTACAGCCAGTCTAATTTTATGAGAAGGGGTTAACTGCAAAAGACATGGGGACCTTCTCTTAGGAAATGAGATTTTTCGACATTATGCCATGTGTAAATGACAAAAGAGGTGGGTGTGAGCTAGGAGCACAGGTTGATATGGAGAGGCCAGAAATAGGATGGTGGGAAAAATATGCAGGAAGTATCTACTGGCAATCCTCATGGAGTAGCATTTGAGGGTTGAAACCATACTAAACAGACGGACATATATTCAGTATCTAATTTGCTTAAGAGAATATGAAATCCTCACAGAAGAATAGCAGGACAGCTATTTACCAATTGTTTTCCCATAGATAAATAACAGACTTCTGGTATGTTCCTTGCGGCAAACAGGAACCAGATGCACTGTATGACAGCTGTACAATAAACTGAAGGTGTGGTAAAGAAAATAGCATAAAGGAAGCTCTTGGGAGGAGAAACTCATCATCTTAAGATGGGTTTCTAGGACAGGCTTAATTGCCATGAATTGACTCTAGGTTATCCTGAGAAGGTAGCAAGTCAGAGAGAAGAAAGAAGTGAGAGGGCAGCTAGGCTGAGGAGAATTTGATTCCCATAAATGAGGCTAGCTCCTGCAGCCTGGCCTACCACTCTCACATAGCTGGGCTGACTCAAGAGGAAGAGATTACCAGTTTCGACTATCATACTGAGAAAAGAAAAAATAATTCTNTTGTGAATGCACTCCATGTGTGACTCCCACCAGAAAGCCAGATCATTTAGACAGCACTGGCATTCCTTGACAGAGCTGGTTTAAGACTATTTCTCAATTTGAGTTTGACTGTTGAGAAAGTCAGGAGGGGTCGGCTGAAGTTTCTTTACGTTATATCAAACATATAGAAAGAACAGGTCCCAGCCCACAGTGCTCTACCCTGAAATCCACAGGTGACATCAGTGGATAGCTATGCTGTCTTTGAGCCAGGTGGGTACTAAGTCAAACCTAATGAAGTGGCTTTCTGTGCTGAAGAGAGAGACCAAAGTTGTGAGATGGGGCTACCCTGACTTGCATCGATTTTTCATAAATGTTTGACAGCAGAGGGTACTGCCTGATGCAAAAACCCTATTATAATGGCAAAAACAGTGTTCTCCTTGGGTCTCTAATATTCACAGCCAATCATATGTGAGATGTGTGTCTACTGTTCCTTTGGGTAAGCTGAAACATTGTTTTTCTCTTCACTCTTCTCCTGGATCAAGATACAGGTATCTTCAAAATTGATTT
>VYZR01060824.1:3514-14385 GCA_013400675.1 Oxylabes madagascariensis
CTATCCCTCTTTGGTTTGACAAGAAGGTGGGAAGGGGAGTTGCATCTGAAAGCAATGGACCTAGAGGCAGGCATACTTTAACAAAGAAACAGTGGAAAGCACTTGTCATATCATGCTACTAATCCTTAAAGCATTAAATATAGGCTGCTAAAGGAGACAGCAAAAATCTGCATTACTAAAATCTTTCATGTATTTCTACAGGTGTAGGTGGGACCAGTTGTAGCAGTCATTGTACAATAAAACAGAAGTGATTAATAATGCAAGAAAATAATTTATAGGTAACTCTTGAGACATATGCATATGGATTGACACCCAGTCTATTTGTGAAAAGATTGTTAGTCTTTGGAAAAATTAAAAAAAAAAAAAAAAAATGGAATTATGGTTTCCTTTCCTTTAGTAGGCCAAAAATTACACAGTAAGGAATTTCAAAGATCAGTGTTTCTGTCTTCATAAAATCAATCTGCATTGTAATTTAGAAAAAAGGCTTAGTTAACCCAAACTTAGGCAGTTTGTTATAAAAATATCTATCATCAAGCAACACCCACACATGTATTCCTATCTAAAAGAATCCTCTAAAATAATTGTAACAAAACCCCTGCATTAAGAAAATAGTACAATCACAGAACCAACAGCTATCCAATACCAAAGCTGAAGACTTTAACTAGCCTCACAATCACATACTTTCTCTTCACAAACAGTCATTGCTTCATTGAGAGCTCAGGATTAACCAGGCTTTAGGGATGAATCAAGATTTTGTTGTAAGCAAGTGTTTAGGAACCAGGCAGATCTATGGAAGGAGATTGATAGTCTTTGGTGAAGGAACTGAATGTTGCTCTTGGATAATTAGATTCCATTGTCAGCAATGGGAAGGCTACAGAAGCATGAAACACGTTTCTTCTTCTGCAGTCTACATTGTCTGCGAACACCTACAAATTCTTGTACGCTTCTCTCTGTTAACAAATGTCGAGGTTGTAAATGGAAACACATGAAAGACTAAATATTGGAAATGCCATTTCATAGGCTGCTTTTACTCTGGCATTCCTGTTAATGCTGTGACTGTAAAAAAAATACTCATAATTTTTGGTAAAGAAATGTAATTTTCTGCTACATTTCCAAACAGAAATTTATGTTGTGTTAACATGCACAGAGTTCATCAGCGCAGAGATCTTTCAGAGGATGTGAGCACTGTTATCTGCCATTTGACCTAAAGTACATAACCACAAGCAGCAGTATATTATCAACTTCTAGTTCATAAAGTGATCCTTGCAGAGAACTGATATTTACTTTGCCATGACACAGTAGTTCCTTGTTTCTTTCCAGCCTGTCCACTTTCTGTTCTTGACCATCTTCCCACCAGCCAGTGCTCATTTCAGGTCCAGTTACCATATCAGGTTCCTAGATTCAGCAGGGACATCAGCTTGTTATCCCAAACACTAGTTCCAGTGCTCCATGGTTTTCTCTTTCCAGGACTCTTTTCCTCTCTTGACTGTTCCAATCTTATGTTGTTCCAACCTTGTGTTGTTCCTCTTGTGTTGTTCCAACCTTGTATTGTTCCAACCTTTGCCTTGTGTTATGTTCATTCTCATCCTAAAATCCCCTTACCTCATTTCCTTTTTTTCCTTAATCTTCAACAATGTGGGGATTTTTTGTTTGTTTTTGGTTGTTGGTTTTTGTTTTTGTTTTTTTTTGGTTTTTTTTTTGGGGGGGGTTTTTTTGGTTTTTTTTTTGTTTTTTTGGTTTTTTTCTGTTTCTTAGTGAGAATCTTTTCTTTTTTAAATCTCTGGAAATCAAGCAAGGTAGACATAGAAGAGATGTTGTATTTACTCTTCTGAGTCTCAGTGACATGGTGGTGTGCAGCAATGTGGAACAAGTTGCTAGGACATTTATTCCATCTTTCAATCGCAAGGTGGAGTCTGACCATTACAAACCATATTTCCAGAGAATTTTGAAGATTAAGTCTAACAAGTCCTGCTGACCATGTGTAAAGTGAGGTTTACATGCCTTCAGAAAAAACATTATGGACAGCAAATCCTCCTACATTAAATTTATTTTTTTCTCAGAAATACAGGTACTGCGCATATATATGGACATCCTCAGTGGAAAAATTGCAGCTTTTAACATATGAATCTTACATGTTTTCTCCAATTTTATTCTGAACATTAATCAAATATATTGTGTTGAATGTTTAATAGAATTTGAATGCAAAACTGATATTTGTAGTTAAAAAAAAATCCTGCAGATTTAGTTTGACGAAGTTCTATCTAAGTGAAAATTGTAGCCTTTAATGGCAGGTTTTCCTTCACTATTAGTTTAACATACCCTGTACTACCACTTCCAACTATTCCAACCATCCTGAGACATTAATTTTGAAGAATTAAGGATTTTAGGAAAGTTTAGATTATAGTTAAATTAGATCTTGCTGAGTTAGCTGAAGTAGATAAGCATTGCTCTAGTTAACAGAAGCCGGATCTTAGATAAGCTATCCCAGGTCTGGTAAATAATTGCTTGTCAACTTTATGTTTGTATAGCTGTGCTTGCAAGGAAAACCAGAATGTGATAAATAGATCTCAGGAACACAAAAAACATTGCAGGTTTCCCATACTTGAAAAACCCATTGAACACAGGAAACTATAAGTTCTACCAAAGTATGCACTGAAAAGGTAGAACAAGGAAGACTCATTTTACTTCCTCATTTTGGGTGACCACTCCCCAGAATGGACCACCGACTCATTTCAGGGAACAAACTATGCATGCTTAATAGTCTTTTTTGACAGTTAGCATATGAAGCGGAGAAGAGGAAGTGACAGGGGTATAAATATGCATTTGTATTTTGTATATTCAACACTTTTGTAAATAAAAGGTTTTGTAATTACCTGTGATCTTTGCAGTGTGCATTAGGGAGCTATCCCACACGCTGCCCGGCTGTAATAAACATACACTTTCTAACTTTAAACTGTTAGAGAGTCTTTGTCTGTCTCAGTTGGATATCGATATTAGATCGATATTCGTATTTTAATAACTCAATCCTCTAAACGTCGGAGCACCTTTCTTGTGCATCTAGTAGAAAGAGGCTTTTTTCAATGAGTGCAGACTGGCCTGAGCCTCAACAAGGTGTTTTATTGCATGTTGTTTCCTCCTTCTCTTGAAGATTTTGGTTGTCCTTCCCCTCAGCTGAGGTCTTGGGGACAGGTGTTTTGTTGGAGCGTGTTCATCCCCTCTCTTGAAAGATGCTCAAACCGAAATATAGCCTTGTGGCAATTGCACCAGCAGTTAAATAATTTAAGATAATTTAATATGCATCTCAATGCATAAAGCAACTTAAAGCACAGAAATTATCTACAATGATATTATGGGAATTATCACATCTAAAGCCGTGTTTTTATTCATTAAAGCACCTTGAACATTCTTGCTTTACTCTGTCAGTCGTTATACAATGCAACTTTTTCTAGTATGTGTGATAGGGTACTAATCCTCCATAGGATTCCACTGTGGTTGTTATGTATGGTCATATCCAGAATGCATCTGACTATCTCATAGAGAAAATAAATAATGGATTTGTCTTCTTTTGCTTCCTTGAGACTAGCAGGATAACTGCCACTGTTTCCCACCTCTAAACTTTTTCTTCGTCTTTGTGTGTTTTGGGCAATTGCTAGACTAAAAGGTGATGTGCTGTATTCTCAAGGCTGGGATATTTGCAATACTGCTGCTGAGCTTGGACCTGAGACATGGACTGAATAAGCTTTTGATAACTCTTGGGTATTTGAGTGGAAAGGTATGGAGGGAGAGCAGCAGCAACCAGTCACCATATTCTCACTTGTAGGATTTAATTCCTCTAGCAGATATCAGTGAAGCAAGGTATGTGTTCTGGGTTGGATTTTTCAGGGGAGTTTCCTCCCTTCTGTCATCTGCAAAAGATGCTGGGAGAAGTGTGTGACGCCCGGACAGGATGAATAGAAGGCAATTAGTTAACAAAAGATGTGGTTGAGTGCCTTGGCCTACCAATGGAATGGTTCTGGGAGAGGGGGGAAGCAGGGTAGTTTTGGCAGACTCTTAGCTGGGGGGGTGGGCAGTCTTTGCCCAGCTTGGGGGGAAGATGATTGTTTTTTTTGGTGCTGGACTTCTCCTGTCCAGGGGGACTCGCTGCTACAGAGAAGCCTTCCTTAACATTGGTGGGCTAGCTGCTCATGGAGCAGCTGGTGGACTGGGACCTTTAGCGCCTGTCTTGGCCGGGACAGACCCTTGGCATCTGCGAGGGTGCTTCAGGGGAAAACTGGGCCCGCACCTGCTCCCTGTCTCCGGAGGGAGCACCGCCCAGGTGCTGACCAGAACCCTGGCTGCTGCTGCCACTGCCAGGACACCGCACGGGACACCTGAGAGCCGGGTGACCCATCCACCCCCCCACCCCAAGGCTGTCAGTGCTCACTTTGGCCCCCTCTGAGGCCGCCTGAGCCAACAGCATCCCAGCGGGCGCGGGGGCGGGAGCCACTGCACCCCTCTGCCTCCACACGAGTCCCCAGCACCTCCGCCAGCCCAGCCGTGGTCCTGACTACACCAAAGAGGAAATGGCTTGAAGGGTGAGAAAAGGCTGTCATTGTTTTCTACGGGGTGTTGTTGTTGTTGTTCTTGCTGTTGTTTGTATGTCTTGTTATGTGTACCTATACAGATATATATACATGTATATACATATATATACATATATATATTTATTTTCCCATATCTTTGCCTGAAAACCCCGTAATTTCAAAATTATAATATTTTGGCGGGAGGGGGTAATTTTTCGCATTTCAGGAAGGTTCCCACCTTCCTTGGCAGACACCTGTCTTTTAAACTGGAACAGTATGCTATGTATATTTTTTCATGCACTATCATAAGTATCCGGCTTGGGCTCTGGGCATATATATGACTCTGACCAGAGACCAAGTCTATGCAACCCATCATAACACCTCAGATTGATTTCTACATTTGTTGATAAGTAAGACCTTCAGCTTTAGGAACATCACTTTCTCAATCTACATCTCAAATAAATTGTTAGATTCTGATCCTTAAATAGATAATTTAATCAGAAAAATAAACTTGTTTTGCCTGGTAATGCAGGGAATATGAAAAAAATATCTTAGGAGAAATTTTATTTTTGTAAAACTTCAAACCAGAATAAACCAGGAAATCTTCATTCTCCATGATATTTTCTTCTTTAACAACTAGACCTTTTGCAACTAGAAAGCAAAGAAAATTTCATCTATGTGTATTTTAAGATCCCACATGGAAATGTGAAAAAAATCACCCACTTAACTATTATTTATGAAAAGTGACTTTGTGGTGTCTTAATGCTTCTTTTTAGGGAACCATTTGGATTATTAGCTCATACTTAGTATTTTATTTGCCATGTACACCTCAGCATCAACTAATCAGACTTTATTCTTGAACACTCTGAATTGCCTGTAGCACTTCATTTCAGCAGGCAAACTGACTCACGCTGACAGGAAACAATATGAGGCTTTCCCCAAAGGGACCATCCCATAACATCAATACGAGTATGTAGTCATTAGCTAGTCAGGGAACATCTAACAATTACATTAGTCAAAGCACTTTACAACATTTAGTTTTGTAGAGAATCTGAGATTCCAGCTCTGAAGTTATGCTGAGCATAACAACCAAACTTAACAACACTGTTTCATTGTAAAAAATAATTTGCGGGAAATCAGGTTAACCTAACAAGTTAAACATAATTCAAGATTTTCTGACATATATTTGTCTCATAAAAAAAAAATTAGCATAATTTTTCTCTTTTAATTCTAAGAGAGAAATAGGTTACTAATGACAGAAGAATAACCTGAGTAAGGATGGATAAAACTATTTGCACATAAAAGGATAAACAGTAACAGGGATCCATAAACATCCTACTTCACCATAAGAGTACATACTTCCTACAAAAGCTCAATGAGTTAATAGAGGACAACATTTTTATACAAAGCAGTCTGAGAATATGCATATATAGAAACATTAATATTTAAATCTCAATACTAGCGTGTATTATTAAGCATTTCTACTCTTTCTGAAAGAAAGCCTTAGAGGCTTCATGCCATTGAAAAGAAAACCAAAAAACATGATCTCAGACCTTCGTTCAGGACCCTGTGCAGCAGCCCCAAGACTCATCATGACCCACAAGCCCCTGGAGCCAACTTGGTGGTGCTGGGAGCAACTGAAGGAGGTTTAAATGCCTTCAGGGACCACAGATGCCTCAGAGGGTGGCATGTCAGTGAGGGCGAGGCATGTCACTGAATGTGTGGCACCTAGTTCACAGCATGTGCTCTTTGCCCATCCGGGAGGAGCCACTAGAAGCAGCAAACTCAGTACCTCCTAAGAAAGAGCAAAGAGATCTTTTTAGCCCCAGTCTCATTAGCGTACTAGTTTAAGCTTCCTTAGTTATGGTGTGGACATGCAGTCAAGCTCAATCCCCTGTAGCTGAGGGAGTCACTGAAACAGCCAAGTCAGAGGCCTCCAGCCAGCCAGACCTGCTGCTGGTAGATGTATGTCTCCAGGTCACAGGTTGCCAGGAGTACCTGATGCCTCTTTGCAAGGCTGGGTCAACAGACAGCTGTTTTGCAGGTGTGCTGTGGTTGAAGAGCTGTGTTGCCAGGTGCAGGAGCTACAGGAAAAAGTGAACAGGGTAAATAGTATACCAGCAAATGAGCAAGAGATTATTGGGCTATTTTCAAGGATGCTACTCTCTCAGTCTGGAAATCTGGAGTGCTCTGTTGGATGGTTACAGGCTCTTCAGGAGGGATAGGCAAGGCAGAAGCAGGGGGCAAGATTGTATGTAATAAAAGGGTTAGAAGGTATGGAGTTCACAGTTGACAATTATACAGTTGAGAGCCTCTGGATAAGGATCAAGTGGCAAACAAATAATGCGGATGTCATTGTGGGAGTCTACTATACACCTTCTACTCAGGAAAATAATGCCAGTTCTTTGAGGAACTAAAGGACACTTTCAAGTCAACTGCTCTTGTCCTTATAGGGGACTTCAACTCACCAGAAATTAACTGGAAGCATCACCCAGCTGGTAAAACCTGGGCCAGAAGATTCCTAAAAAACCTGGATGATAACTTTATAGAACCATAAAGGAGCCAACTTGGAAGGATGCCTTCCTTGATCTGCTTCTCAACAGAGCGGATCTCATGAGCAAAGTGGAGATTGGTGGCCATCTTGGCCACAGCAACCCTGAAGTGATCAACTTTATAATCCCTGTTGACAGAGGGAAAAGTGCCTGCAAAACCTCAGCTCTGGACATGAGGAAAGCAGACTTCAGACTGCTCAGGAAATTAGTAAGATCCCTTGAGAAAATGCAGATGCTGGGGTCCATCAGTGCTGATCACTTTTTAAATGTCACCTCCTAAGAGCACAGTAGCAGGCAATTCCCAAACTGGGAGGTCAAGCAGATGAGGCAGAAGGCCAGCTTGTCAGAACAGGAATGTTCTCCTGGAAATAGGGCTAGAAAGAACAGTGTATGCCTAATGAAAGCAAGGTCAGGTGAAATGGGAAGAATACAGAGGTGTTGCTTGCCACTGTACTGAGAAAATTCATGCAGCCAAAGCTCAACTGGAGTTGAAGTGGGCCAGAAATGTGGATGGCAATAAAAAAGAGATGTTTTCATATATATTAATGGCAATAGACAATGTAAAAATAACATTGGCCCATTACACAGTGAGGATGGTCACCTCACAAACAGGGACGGAGACAAGGCAGAGATATTTGACTCATTCTTTGCCTTTGTCTTCAACGTGAATGAGGGACAAAAGGAGTCTCAGTGTCCTGAGTTGGAAGACCATGACTGCGAGAATGATCAATTCCAAGTCAACCATGAAACTGTGCAGGCTCTGCTGGTCCAGTTGTATCCTCACAGATCTATGAGGCCTGATGGGATTCATCCAAGAATCCTCAAAGATCTGGCTGATATCATAGCAAAACAACTTTTGATGATTTTTGAGCAAACTTGGGAATCCAGAGAGGTCCCCACTGACTGGACACTGGTGAATGTTGAATCTGAGTCAGCAGTGCCCNGCTTGTCAGAACAGGAATGTTCTCCTGGAAATAGGGCTAGAAAGAACAGTGTATGCCTAATGAAAGCAAGGTCAGGTGAAATGGGAAGAATACAGAGGTGTTGCTTGCCACTGTACTGAGAAAATTCATGCAGCCAAAGCTCAACTGGAGTTGAAGTGGGCCAGAAATGTGGATGGCAATAAAAAAGAGATGTTTTCATATATATTAATGGCAATAGACAATGTAAAAATAACGTTGGCCCATTACACAGTGAGGATGGTCACCTCACAAACAGGGACGGAGACAAGGCAGAGATATTTGACTCATTCTTTGCCTTTGTCTTCAACGTGAATGAGGGACAAAAGGAGTCTCAGTGTCCTGAGTTGGAAGACCATGACTGCGAGAATGATCAATTCCAAGTCAACCATGAAACTGTGCAGGCTCTGCTGGTCCAGTTGTATCCTCACAGATCTATGAGGCCTGATGGGATTCANGGAGACAAGGCGGAGATATTTGACTCATTCTTTGCCTTTGTCTTCAACGTGAATGAGGGACAAAAGGAGTCTCAGTGTCCTGAGTTGGAAGACCATGACTGCGAGAATGATCAATTCCAAGTCAACCATGAAACTGTGCAGGCTCTGCTGGTCCAGTTGTATCCTCACAGATCTATGAGGCCTGATGGGATTCATCCAAGAATCCTCAAAGATCTGGCTGATATCATAGCAAAACAACTTTTGATGATTTTTGAGCAAACTTGGGAATCCAGAGAGGTCCCCACTGACTGGACACTGGTGAATGTTGAATCTGAGTCAGCAGTGCCCTGGCAGCCAGGAGNTGAGGCCACTGGGTTTATGTAGTCTGGAGAAGAGGAGACTGAGGGAAGACCTCATTGAAGTCTGCAACTTCCTTGTGAGGACAAGACAAGGGACAGGTACTGATCTCTTCTCTGTGGTGACCAGTGACAGGACCTGAGGGAATGGTCTGTCATTGTATCAGGGGAGGTTTAGGCTGGATAGTGGAAAAAGGAAAGTTCTTCACCCAAAGAATTGTTGGGCACTGGAACAAGCTCCCCAGGAAAGTGGTCACAATACCAAGTCTAACAGAGTTCAAGAAGTGTTTGGACAACAATCTCAGGCACATGGTGTGATTCTTGTGGATGGTGCTGTGCCGGGCCAGGGGTTGGACTTGATCCTTGTGGGTTCCTTACAACTCAGCACATTCTGTGATTCTGTAATACTGCTTGGCATGAAGTCGTGGGTCTTTAGGAGCTTTAACCCGTGCAAAGTGTTGAAGCACATCTTGCCAACACCTCTAAAACTGGTCTCTGCTCTGTACATTGATGTCCCAGATTGTTGAGACAAAGATAAGGCCTCACTGTTGTTATCTTGGCATATGACGTAGTGAAGAATTTTTAAAGCACTTCAGATACAGTATTAACTGACCAAAGATATATCAGTGCAACTTTGTTGAAATCTGCTGAAGTATTTCCTAATAAAGTCAGCAAGAACACCTGAAATGATTTCTACTCAACAGAGAGCCATGAATCCCATAAAAGTAAGCCCTTACAGGTCAAGATCTAGATGCCCTCCACAACTTTTCACTAAGGTGTTCTGGGACTTTCATATAAATTATTTGGAAATGCTGAAGACACGCTCTAGTACATACTCCCCTGCAATAGCATGGTGAAGCACCTACTGTAATTGGGAACAAACATAATGCTGGAAAAGAAATCAGATGGCAATATATTGAACTGACTTAGATGCTCACACCAGGAGCGAAATGCCTGGCATTTCTTCACAGGTAGACATTTCAGCAATTCAGGTTTTGCCAGGAACAAGCTACCACTACCATACGTAGTCTTAGAAACACCTGGCAGGACTTCAGTGCTGCTGTTATCTCTTGCCTGCCTGAAGGCTCCTAAAGCAGTAAAATAAATGCTCTGCCAAGCTGGTGATGAAGCGCTGTAAAACCTGTGATGGGTGAGTTGAAAAATGTTCTTACTTAGGTTCAGCTGCAAGTTTACAGTCTGATTTAAACCACATGGAGACCGTATAGACCTATGTATTATCTGATACACCTTTAAAAATCTCAACTCCAGCATCTTGTGTATTTCTAGATTCACTGGAAAATTCTTTAAAACACAAGCATGGTACTTCAGGGAAGGAAATTTTTTCTTCAGTTTCTTGTTAAACTAGTTTGAGTTCTTGCATGTGGTATTATCCATATTATTCCCTTTTCTTTTTGATAACGATATCATAAATACTGCAAAGGTCAATGATAAGAAATTCCTTGATTTTTAATTTTTTTTTCTTATTTTCAAATAAAAAAGTAAAGAATTAATTTTTTTAAAGTGGATATTTTTGTTCCCAGAATTAGAAAATATTTTTTTATTATGATTTATCATTTTGCTTCTACTTTTTCATGGAGCCAAGAAGTAAGGGATTGGCAACAGAAGTAAAAGAACTACTGATTCTTAAAGAATTAGAATTAGAATTTGTAGTTATTGTTATGTTAGTACTACTTTAGTGCTATAGGTATCTACAAATGAGGGTTTCCCACTGTATTTTATTTCTGACTGTATTGTAACAAAATATTATATGACAATACTAAATATTAACACTCAAGGCAAATTATGACCCAAAGTCCTTCACCCATTTGCAAAGTGCTTAATTTCAACAACCTGGCAGCTTTTAGATACTTATAGAAATACCTCACAGGTCATAAGAAGACAGTCAAATTAGGTTTTAAAAAAGTGCCATTTTCTACAATCTAAGGTAGAAGTCTCCAGGTATATGCTATCAATACTTGGTCTAATGTAAAACTTTCCTTTTTTT
>VYZR01060824.1:20533-31746 GCA_013400675.1 Oxylabes madagascariensis
CTGGCTGGGGTTAAAGCATGACACCCTGCTAACTCCTGTGCAGAGATCCTTTCCCTGCTTTGAGACAGGTGTACCCTGTCACCAGCAGGTCTGTGTTGTGTAAACTGATCCGTGATCGAAACTGCAAAATTCTGATGGTGACGCTGAGCTAGGAGACATGCATTGATATAATGGGCTCTTACTGTTCCTTCCATCGTCATTCTCTACAGCTTGAAGGACAGAGGAGAACACTACTTGGGCTCCTGATCCCTTTAACATTCATCCCAAGGCCCTGAAGTCTCTCTTGATTACCCACAGAATTATTGTTGCTCCCTACCTTAAAAGTCAATAATGGACACGCTATATATTGTGAAAATAGTAGTGTGTGTTGGTGTCCATCTGTTCACAATTCATTCTTATTACATAAAATGAGATGATTTTCTGCAAATGGTAAGGAAAGTTGAATTCTAAATTGAATTAGATTTTTTTTAGAAGTGACAGAGGTTCGGGGTTCTGTATTCTCATTCTGACCAGACGGGAAAACATCAATCAGCTTTAACTCACAGTGGTAATACTCTGTCTGTGTTCAAAATTGAAATCCCGATCTGAAAGGAGAAATGCGATTCAAAAATAAAAGATCATAGTTCGAGGACATATCTCAGAAAGATGATCTGTCAAAGTAATAAGATCTGACCTTGCTGAAGTCACTACTGCACACCAATGTATACAGCCTACACTGTAGGTCATTATGCATATGATATTCCTGAAAAGGCTTATGCAGCAAGATCTTCATGTCCAAGAGGTGCAGTGAAGATTAAATCACCTGGTCTGCTCATCCGTCTGTAGTCATATGGTTGCCCACCACAGTTTTGTGTGTTTCAGTTAATTTAGATGAAATTAAGGAGATCTGAACACCAGGATTCATTTATTTTGTTGTGGAGTCAACATTTTGTCACAAAATCTCTTTATGGACTGCATGGAGCTACTACATTAGAAAAAAAATAAAAGAGCCTTTGGTAAATAAGCTGTTTTGCTGTGTCTTGAGGTTGAAAGGTTGAACAGTTTCATGAATATACAATGAGCAAAGTTGATAAAGATGAGGTATTTGCTAGGAGTGGTATAGGTTTCATTAGGGGTGCAATCCTGGAACCGTGGCAGATCACTGCAAATGAAATTGTATTACTTTCCTTTTTTTTGCTGTACCACATACATTCTGTAAGTGGACCATTTCATATCCATCCTGTAATGACTCCAAGCAGAATGGATCCTATTGGGTGGACCTAATATTTGTTATATATATTGATTAATTCTTTTACCAAAGAAAAAAACAAGATTCCTAGTAAACTGTCTCTCTCTCAGGAAAGCATCTATATTGCCTTGAAGGCCAGTGCAGAATGGGAGCACTGAAAGCAGACAGACTCAACTGCTATCTTAAGGTCTTCAGAGTATCTTGCCTTTCACCATTGTCTATATTTATTGTAGGGGATGCGTAGGGTTGCTTCATGTGACTTGGATTCATTCCTTTGAGACTGATGCTAAATGAGAATGGTTAGGTCGCACAAAGAATATTCCTAAAACACTATTCTAGACCTGTTGAATCATGTCTGTACCATAAATAAGGTAGTCTTGTACCAAAGAAATTGATTAATTCTACTATAATTTCTTTTGTTTCTATCAGCATGTCCAAAAAAGAAACAGAATGCAATTCATAAAAATATTGGAGAGGTAGGGCCCCAGCAACCAATCCTCCCAGAGGGAAATCTCACTTGCAGTATACAAGAAGACATGAAGTTACTGCCTTTCCAAAAAAAATTTTTGAAAGATATTAAAAAAATTGATAAGATTAACCAGATATGGCTGAAAATGGGGTTTTTTTTGAGATTGGAGGAAAAACAGGAAGGAATAAACGGCTACATATCTCTGAGAGTGCTGCCCTGTAACAAGGTAGTTTCCCACTTAGGTTTTTGGAGTCAAAAGAACAAGAAAGCAGGACAGACCAGTCTCACATACCATCTTCTTTGAACTCTGACTAGCACATAAGGTATGAAAATTCTCACTTACACTTTTTTTGCGCATTCCTTTTCTCTTCTAGTGTTGATAACATTTCACCTATGACCTTACAACATTGTAGGTATGGGTAAATACAGTATAGTTTATCTTAATCACTTCATTCTTAGTGACATTTTGCAGGAAAAAATGCATTGATAGAAGTCTTTTTCTTCAGTTCTATTATTTTGCTGCCAAAGATAGAAAATTATTACTAAATTAAAGCACGACTGCATAAGTCTCATTTTCACATCTTAAAAATCAAGAGTGTAGAATATCTATGATGTGATATTAGTAACCTCGGTGATGATTTGTGTTAAGAGAAACTCTTTTCTGGCTGCCTCCAGCCTTCTGACAGGCCTACCTTCTTGCTGTTGAATGTACATTTTTCTGGTTGTATAATGTCAATGGTTTAGCTTGAATAACATTTATTTAAGAGGACACAATGCTGAGCATGAATTCCTAGCAAGGTCTAACACCAAGGACTAGAGGCACCTTAATGTCTATACCATAAACCTTAAAATTTATAGCATATGTAAAATATTTTAGCAACAAGTTAATATCCAACCTAATTTAGAATATTATTACCATTCCCACTATTACTGTCACTACTACTTAGAGATAGAAGTAAGAGATTTAGTACTTCGCCTAAACCCACAGAACAATCAATTTTAGAACAATTATCAGAATTAAAGATTTTTATATCCCAGGTTGCAGCTTTTTCTGCACCTTGTCCAACTGACTGAAATATTTAAACTGCTTCAGAGAGCATTAATTAATGCTAAAATTTTATACTTATTGACAGTCATTTGATGTCAGGCTTTTTCACATAATCGTGCTGTCGTATTGGGGTCCATACCAATATTTTTCTAGCAGTTTTATACTAAAGATTTTTTTACTTCTTTTTCTGAGAATAGTGGTCAGAATTTGGGGTGGTTTTATAATGTATTCTAGTGCCTTAGAAAATCAAACAAGTAATACTTCCCTTTTCATCAAACACAGACAGGCTCAAATCACTAAAACTGAAAGCAGAGTTCATTGATACAAAACCATGGAGTCCCTGACCCTGTACACATCTGGCACAATCCTATCACATAACCTTTGAGGGGGCTCTCTTCAAAGTTAAGAAGAAAATGAACAGAAAATAAACCCCAGTTATGTGAACTTGACATAGCTGCATCCTCCTAACTGCACAGCCTGTGTTACATGGTGCCTTGAGGAAGATTTTAATAATATTGGTGTTTGATTCCCATTTCAGATGCTTTACACTTTCCAGTATTCAGCTAGCTATTCAGCCTGGTAGAAGACAGGAGAAAACTTCATCACACAGAGAACAGGTACCTAAACCAACAAACCTTTTCCATATTTTGAAATGGCTGTATCAGTGAGACTAAATATCCAGTCAAAGCTAGTGTGAACATATGGAGGACGGCACAACTTCTAAAAAGTAGAGAGAAACAGATGGAAAATAAGTCCTTTCTAAATTCTACCGAAACTGTGAGATGGTCTGTGCTTTAACTGGAGGATCCTCACGTCCTTTTCCTCCTTTACTTGTCCCCCTTAACTAAAAGCAGGGAAACCATTACAGAAAATTACCTGTTCAAAGACCAGGATGAGCTCAAGTTCTAAAGTCTTCTACATGGGGGGTGAGCAAGTATGACAAATCAGTCCTGGAATGAACCAATACATAATCAGATTTCACTAAGGCAGGATGTGAGACAGATCATTGTCATGCTCTCTGAAGGCGAGGCAATGTCTGGAAAAACTGCAGAACAGCAATGTTTTCTATTGAGATGACATTAAGAGAAATTAAAAATGCAGACAATAGATAAGAAGGAGAGCCTATGAAGAGGCACAGTCAGAGATCATAGATGAAAACACTATTACAGTGCTGGTCCAAGACAGCAAAGGGAAACTATGTGTTTCTTTTAGCTTGTATTGCTATAAAAGCTGTGAACTGATGAAATTCTATATGAGATATTAAATTATTGCCAAGATCAAAAAAGAGACTTTTTTTTTTTTTTACTGTCAAAACCTGTATTTCTTGTTATCAGGGGTTAATAACATAATTTTATTTAAATGGCTTAGATTGTTTAGCGACTGTACCAACTTAACCTGCTTCTCTTTGTAGTGTTTCTCTGCTTCTCAGATTGTAAAACTGAGACAGAAAAAAAATCCCATAGAAGGTGAATACTTTGAAATATCAATCATTTTGAACCCTTATTGCTTTCTTCAACCAGCTGTCATGACTGTAAAACCATAACTGGATGCAAAATGGCTATTTTATTTTCCTCAAAAATATTGAAATTGTGTAATGTAACCAAAACAAATAACTTCACAGAGTCCTTCATCTTGTGTGATTCCGAAGCTCTCTAGGACTTGTTCTGGTGTCTTTTCTGTATGTGATCTGCTCCTACTAAGTGAACAGCGAAAGGAGGCAGCCCTGTTCCTTACAGCTAAGACTGTCATTAGGATTTTGTGGTGATAAATTTAAGACATCCCAAGCTTTAATCAACATTCCATTTTTAATCCCTTCAACTAAATACCCCAAGCGTTAAACACCATTTCAAAGTCATGTGCTAGCCACTAAACTGTTCTTGAAAGCTGAATTACAGTATTTGCTTTTGCAAATGCAACCAAATTAAATTTTATGGTGACAATAGCTAACATTTTATCTTTTTTAAAGCCTGTTCACAGCAGTCATTCCTATCAAAAGTTTTGCTTCTAAAAAGTGAAAATGCTTGCAAAAGATTTCAAAGCACAATCCTAACAACACACTCAACAAAATACTGCTTATGCACTTTTTCTTTTTATCCAGATGAGGTATTTTTCTCATTCCTCATCTTATTTTTTTCTTTAAGCTGGAAAATGCAGGCATATGTTTTAAAGTAATTTTTTTTTCCTAGGAACTATTTTGAGGTTTAAATATAAATTGTTTCCTTTACAGCCATTGTACATTAAAGTAAATTCTACTGCATTTGAAAACGTCAGCTTTATTTTGTACTGGTATTCAGAATCCTCTCTTTTTCACCAATATTATATAAAGTTCCTCTGGGAAGATAATGTGTATGATTGCAGCTCTGCCTTGTTAAAATCCATGGCTTTTTATGCAGTCATGTTTTCACCCATGAATTATGCATGAAAAAGTATCTCATTACATTTCACTTTCTTTACAGCAGCATCCCCCCTTCTCGACATTCTCAGATTCCCATCAACCGAGCTCTACTCACCCTGCAGCTTGGCTCCATCTTGATGCCTTCATAGCATTTTAGACAAAATGGGTGTGTTTAACTTGTCACCTCAAGCCTGGTATAAATTATTCACCAGAGCTTTGCACAGATTTGTGAGATAACCA
Source organism: Oxylabes madagascariensis (assembly GCA_013400675.1). Taxonomy (NCBI): domain Eukaryota; kingdom Metazoa; phylum Chordata; class Aves; order Passeriformes; family Timaliidae; genus Oxylabes; species Oxylabes madagascariensis. The sequence goes on from VYZR01060824.1 coordinate 25,914, forward strand.
GTCTGAACTCACGGAAACTTCACAGGTTTCACTGTGTATGTTGTATTTGACAGGGACATTAATGGCAATTTCCCCTTATACTAGTCCTAAACAGAGGGGTGGAGTTTTTTGTTGGTTTTGTGTTTTGTTTTTTTAAAAGCATCCCAATGCCAACATTCAGTTTTATTGAAATTTAGTTTCTAGGGCTTGAGCTACATGTTATTATTTTTAGCATATCTCACAAATGCCACTAAAAATGCACTGTTCCTTATGATTCCAAGGTGAAACAAGCAGAAAATCTCTTTAAAATGTTCTGCTTAATGTTAAAGGTGCCTGGAAAACCCTTCAAGAGTAAATGTGTATTTAAGTCACAGAATTTAACAACCAAGGCCTTTCTCCTACATTTTGAACCAAGAAGGTGGCTCTGTATTTCAAGTAACTCATGTTAGGAGAAGAGGATACCTGGACTGTGAAATTTGCAAAACCAGGGCCTTATATTTTTGGTATGTGAGTCATACCCATGTCAGAAGAAAACAGCCGTGGTCTACTTCCATATGTAGCTGTGAAACCCCCTCAGATTATTTTTATAAGATTTAGCCAAGACATGGGGGTAAAGACTCAAAGCAAAAGCTGCAGATACTCCTCCCATACTTCTCCCCAAACATTACTTGGTCCCCTGGGAAGGCAGCATGCTGAGGTCATTGTCTAACGCTTTGTGAAACAGTGAGGAGTTAAATACAAATAAAGCTGAAAGCAAGTGAGGGCCAAGTCACTGAGATGCATAGACATTTGGAATAAAACTTCCAGTTTCATTAGATTTCAAGTATTTTAGAACATTCCATGAGGCACATTCAAATCAGTAACATGTTCTACAACCTTTACAATGGAGGTTCATGCTTCAATAGACTACAAAACAAATGCACATTTTGTCAGCAAGGTTTCAGATGGGCCCGCTGTCAGGGGGACAGCACAGCAATATCTGAGCCATGTCCTGCACTGGAGCTGCTTTAGGAGGGGTTGGGGAGGCAACAGCCTTGCACAGCACTGGTGGGAGCAAACTGCCAGGCAGTCACAGTTCCTGTGCCTACGCCATGTGGCTGTCTGGCTTTGAGGGCTGGAACCAGCGCCTCCAGGGAGCAGACCAGGACCTCACGTCCCAGGCAAAGTGGGACAAGAGTAGGCAGGGTGATACTGTGGCAGCCCCTGAGGCAAGCAAGGAGTATCTCCCACGGGGGAACCTCCTGCCCATCCCCATCCCGGTTGCTGCCAGCAGCTTACAGTGTGTTTCCCAGCTAAGGTAAGGACGTGGGGTGCGTCGGTGCCCACTGCCCTTCCAGGGCAGCCTGACAGACCTGACCCCAGGGCGTGTACATCTGCATTGCACCCTGCAGCACTGGACCTCCATCTGGGTACCCACCACTGCTCTCTTAGGAAAAAGCCAGTCTAAAGTTTTTAACAAGGAAGCTGACTCTAAGGAAGCAACATTTAGCCTTTAACAACCAAAGCAAAAGCTAAAAGGATCAAAATTAAAAATAAAAACATCGTCACTCATGTACTAAACCCAATCAGAACTACTGCAGTATTTCTAGGAAATGGATATATATCCTCAGAGATATTTTGTCTTCTAAATGTTTGAATGCTTATCATTTATTCTCCTGTTTATTTGCTTCATTTTGAGACAAATAGACCATTTTTGTGTTTACAGATAATCTGAATCAACACATAAGAAAGCAGTTTTAAAAACAACCTTAGTTTTATTTCCGGTTCAGGTCCATTCACTTTTCACTATGAATTGTATCCTTTGTGAGCTGTAATATTATTGACAACTTGCAGAGACATATGAGGCATTTTCTGGGGGAAAAGGAGCATGACACCAAACCAAACAACCTCAAACACTCCCATACACATAAGACCTTAAAGACAGAAATAAAAACAAAGGTCGTGATATGTCACGTATGAACCTGATGTACTTCGACTGGCTAAGGCATATGAAAAAGAAAAATACAAAGTGCACTAGGCCCTATACCTAAAGAGTTCACAGTGACTTCCATTCCTTTCATGGCATGATTTTTTAATTTGATACAGCCTCATATTGTCTTATAAGCAATACACAGAGACATTATATTTTACATTATATTGAATACATATTTGTATCAGTAAGGTTAAAATAGTTGAGGATTCATCAGAGGCAGAGCAAAATTAACCATTTCTCCCTACTAATTTCTAAAAAAAGGTTGAACTTTTCAGGGATTGAGCCACTTTACATGTATCCCCACAACATCCTATATTATATATGAACTGCTTTGAATCTACTACTAGATACAAGGGATGTGGAAATTTTTTGAGTTGACTATTACAGAAAATTTTTTTTAATTACAGATGAATTTTAAGTACAAACCCCAAATATTTCAAATATATTTAGTAAGTCAGACTGTTCGAAGGTCTTTCAAAAGTAAGAAATATGACTGAATAAAAATTACTTTTAATTATAGGGAAAAATGTCATTTTTAGTTTCATAGTCCTCATTAAATGGTATGTTCACATCATAATGTCTAGAATTTTCTCTGTGCAACTTCCAATTCAGCTAATTAGTACCATGACCTACTGGAGAGTTATAATTTAGGAAAAGAAATGAAGAGAGAAGTCAACCTACCTCAAAGAAGAAAAAATTAGTATTCATATGTTACTACAAGACTATAATAATAATCATAATTAATAATGTCTTCCCAAGAGAGAGACTCTGTGATGTAAAATCTCTGTGCTGGAAGAATCAAGTTCAGCGCAACAGTCGTATTGGCTTCCTTCCCCTCTCCTTCCAACCATACAGATGATTCTTCTGGGCCAGTAAACCAGAAACCATTCAACCAGGATGTCTGAAGAATTCAGTTCAGTGATCCTTGTGGGTCCCACACAACTCAGGATGTTCTGCTCTGTCCTATCCTATCCTATCCTATCCTATCCTATCCTATCCTATCCTATCCTATCCTATCCTATCCTATCCTATCCTATCCTGTAGCTGATCATCTTCCCCAGATCAAACTTGGCTTCTTACAAGCATGTCAGACATTGGTTTCAGAAATGTCAGTATTAGGAGCAAAACCTAAATACTGCATAACCCTTTGGACTTTAGTTAACACATACTTTGCCACATGGAAAGCCATGACTGGTGGCTAGCTGCTAAAATATGATCTGATTTTTATTCCCCAGACCAGTAACTATCACCCACTGCAAGTGAGATAACAAGAAAAAGTACAAGGTACAGTGGGTAGCTTATTGAACAGTCAAGTCTCTGGAGAGAGAGCAGAGAAAAGGCATTTTGAGTTTCTGCTAGAAATCTTCATTGTTTCTCTCAAAGTACTCATGGGGAAAAAATAGCTTTCAGCAGTCACAACTGTGTTACACTTGTTTTCTACAATGTTTTGTATTGTGAAATATAAATTCCATTTGAGGTACTTTGAAAATTTCCTGGTATAGACTCATTTTATTCAATTATCTTAATAAGTTTAAAATGCTGAAATGAGAACTTACACATGTTGCTTGTGGGTTAAACAAGACTATATGAGTTCAGAACAATGCAGTTGATTTTTATGTACACTTTTACTCAAAAATAGCTAAACTCTTCACAACTAATGACTGCAAAAACAGCTGAGGTATACACACAGCATATAAAGAAGCAATGATTAAAAATTGTAAAATACTGTAACTTACATATATAGTTGAAATCCTATTTGATGGTATAAATATGCTTTTCCTATCCCTACATGTAAGCAATAACTTTCTAATTTGGCTTATGATATTAACTTTATTATAAATAGCTTGCAAGAAACCATCTGATTTCTATCTGTGATTAAGACTAGATACTTACTCAATTTTTTTAAATTTTTTTCTTAATTTTGTGTTTCTTGCCACTGTGCAATAAACCAAAACCAAACAGTAAACAAAGTGTCAATGACAATGAACATTAGGTAGCAATTCAGGTAGCAAGAAAAATAATGCTTTTTTAAAAACAGATTATGACTCAGAATGTAGAACTGTGGAAAACACATATAAACTAGAAAAAAAAATTCAAATGCAATTTATCATACTTTAATTTTTTAATAAATTTAACATCTCTCCTTCTTTTCCACTAGGCCTTTGGGCCAATAAGTCACGTAACTAACACGATCTGGATTTCCAAAAATCTGCAGCAACCCACACCTTATTAACCAGTACAGATCCCTAGATTATTAGTTTAGGCTTATGTGGTTACTGTCATGGAGATCAATAAGGACTTTAGACATAGAAACTATTACCAAAGATAACCAAGGACCTCATCAAATAATTTTGGACAGAGGTATGACTCTATCAAGTACCACACCCAGACAACATAAGACTAAAAGTCATTTTTAAAACAAGACTAATGAGATCAAAGAGAAAAATTCCTAGGATTCTAAAATTCAAAAATTTGGAAGAGAACACTGGCTCAAGAACATGAAGAACATAAGTGAAAACAAAATAATTCAGATTTAAATGTGTTTGTTGTGTAAATTATTTTGTTACTCTAGTAGGAATGTAATTTATTCACCACAAACAATATTTTTTATTCAACTAAGGTACTCAGTTCTCCTTTACATCCACACTTGTATCAATACATTTAACAATGTAAGATGTTAATATAAAATAAAGTCAGGTTCATTGAATCCTACAACTTGGCAATCATGTAAGTCCTTATGACCCCAAACTGGTCACCTCTGAAGAAGTGGTAAAGTTACAGACTCATCTGTACTTGTTAAACATTAGCAAGAATTTTAAAATTTTCTCTTTATGAGAAATGAATGTGGTAGATCTGACAGCATATATGTTGTTTCCTTTAAATCCCTATCAGGGAGCAAGAGAGACTTGTCATGACTTTCTCTTTTGTTTTGTTTTTCGTTTTTTTTTTCATTTTTCTTTTCTTTTTCCTGCTGTTTTGTTGAGTTCTTCTTTCAAGTAAACCTTTTTCAATGAGCAACAGGTCGAAAAATGTTTTTTGCTTTGTTGCAGTCTCTTCCAGCTTCTCCAAATTTTTTTGAATTTCTTCTCCATAACATCCCTATTCTTCTGCTTCTTCTTTCATGTATGCAGTGTTCCTGATCCATTTTCACAAAATCACCTCTCCCTTCCTGGTCTGCTTTTGAGCAAAATAGTTTTGAGGTATTGAAAGATGTCTTTCAATTCAAACAGATTATGTGATCAGCATCCTCTGACTTTAAAGCATCATTTCCTGCAGCCATGATCTGCCCACATGGGATTTTTTAAATTCTGGCTATCCAACACCATTGCAGATAAAATTTTTCACCTAGATTGAGTTTGAGCTTCGTTGTCTGGAGTAGTAGTGTATTCAGAATATATTTCAAACGTAGTTTAGAATATTTTTAAATATCACATTACCAACTATACTATAGAGCATATAATTAATTTATCTGCAAGGGTTTCAGGTTAATCTTGGTTCTTTAGACCTGGCACTCATGAAAATGTGATGGGTTCACTTATGGTAACACCTGGTTTAGTCATAGTTTGTCAGTCCCCAGTGCTTGACTGATTCTATAACAATGCAAAAACATCTTTTGATTTTGTTAAAGTTAGACATTGACTCACTGGGAATTCTTGCTAGGACCCAATCAGAGGCAGTTTGGTTATCATGTCATGCCTGATGTAATGAAATTTAGAGCAACCAGTACTAGTGGGTGACATCTTTCTGAGGGGAACAGAGGACCCCATATGTTGACTGGGCCCATCCCACAGGGAGGTCTGCTGCTTCCCTGGGACCCGAGTACAGGATATCATTGAGAGACTTCCTAGGCTGATTCAGACCTCTGATTATTACCCACTGCTG